>SCLH01000559.1:20972-31355 GCA_004367855.1 Oikopleura vanhoeffeni | reverse complement strand
AAGATCCTTTTTGGTCCGCCAAAAACGCCGACAATCCGCTATTGTACTCCGACCCACTGACTCACGCGGTAAGTCAAATTACCTCCATTTTTTCATCAAATCTAGCATAGATTTATGCTGACAGAAAATCAGAGCCCTATGTTCTGATACGACGGAATTAGACGATCCGATTCCACAGTCTGTTAACAGTTGCATCAGCGCTTTGATTTTGGGGGCATGAGATAAATCATGAATATCTGATTGTGATTTGTGAAGAAGTTCGGTCACTTTTGCGTATTCTGGATGAGCTTTCGTTAAGACAAGCGCAGGATGGTTGCACAGTTTCTGTAGATATTGAATAGCCTGAAAATTAATTTAAACTATTTACAATGTCCAGGAACAATAAGAATATATGTGGGAGTGTTCGGAAACAGGATGAATTTCAGTTGTTTTCAATCCCGCCCCTATCCCGAGTCGGAGTTTTCAAATAGTCTCGTTTTTGAAATATACTGTACAACATATAAATGACCGCGTAAGTGGGGTTAACATTATTTATTTTGGGAGTTATGAAATTTGTTTCTCTCGTGGGCATTTTACATATTAGGCAATGTACTGCATGTGTAACGTCACCTAATTGTTTATCGCGGAAAGAGGTGTCATTACATCGTAGGTGGATGAGGTTAAAGATAGCTTTGTAGGTCGAAAATGGAAAGTTTCCCAAAAAATTGAAAAAAACGAAATTTTCACATCTTAGAAAATATTTATTATAGCAAAAATAAAAAAAATGATCACCGAATTTCGGTGGTCACTGACTTTTTGGCATAGGCTTTAAATTTTTTGAAGTTAGTAAGTGCCGATTGACACTTGTCTGAGTACAGGGTTTTTTTTAAATGCTGAGTACACGGGTTAACAATAAGTTCTATTTATTGTGATTTCTTACCTGAAATATATGAGTGACTTTTTCATGCTTTGCATCTTTATTCATATTATCCGTTTCATCAAGCGAATCTTCAATCGATCGTTTTGCTCTACTTTTAGCAAAATCTTCATATAACATTTTTTGCAGAGGACTGAGATCACAATAATAATCTTGTATAATTTTTGGGGGAAGGTCTTTCAGGACATCAGTTTTATTTCGCCGCAGCATAAATGGCAGACATTGTCTGAAAATTGGTTTTAATTAATTCTTTATTAATCTGTTTTAAATTTTACAAGTGCATGAAAAATGCCAATTTGTCTTATACGATCAACTCGGTGCGCGGCGACCCGCAAGCTATTACTCATTGTCTCCTATCATTTTGTAAGTAATGCAAAATCACAGCTAACCAGAGACTCGTATTCAACCAACGCTATTAGCGGTGGGCCCCGAAGTAAAAAAATTTCTTACTTTAAAATTCTAGATAATGTATTAGTTTATTGTTTTAATTTTGAACTTGATAAAATCCAAATCTTTTATAATGCTATAATAAAAAAGCGAAACGTTAGAAAATATACAAGGAGAAATAATTAATTAATGTTTTGACACACAGATTTAAATAACAAACGCGAGTTTTCGAAAAACGTCGCCCTCAATAAGAGCCATTGGCGCACGAGCGAACACGGACAAGATCGCGTGTTTTAACTTTTCACTTTGTGGGTACTGTATTTTACTCAAATACTTCGAGAAAAAATGTACTTTATATTGTTTATGACAAACTGTATGTCCCCTTTTCAACAATTTTTCATCGTAAATTACATTGGAAAAAAATTATACTAAAAATATGTTTTTTCTACTCCAAATTACAAAAAAAGCACATAAAATTGTAGCTCCAACGCGTTTTTTGAAAAATATTTTTATGTTAAAAAAATGATGGTTCTTTGGCAAGTTCAGAACAATTTTTGTATATTTCAGGCATAATTTATGCCGCATAAACGTCAAATTATTTCACTATAGTATTTCACTATATATAGGGATTCCATAATTCAAAGGAAACATCGTTAGGTGGTTTTTTTAAGTAAGATGCAGGTTTTCTGGCGTTCAGGTTGAAACCAATATGCGGACGTAGAAATTTATTCCGCGTATTCCAAATTTTAATCAGCCGGAATACGCGAATGAAATTCTATAACGTCCGCCGACTGTTGCTCTTACTTAAAACACAACCAATCCTTATTGCATTTGCCAAGCGATTCAACAAAAGTTCCTGTGTTAGTGTAACCTATGAAAGAGCCATAATTCCAGTTTCTTGATCCTTACTTGAGCATTTTGCATCTCTACTATTTTGGATAGGTTTACCATAGGCCGAATTAAATTCTTTTTCCGATCCCAAAAATCCGGGCATCAGGAAATCGAAAAGTGCCCACAATTCTGTTGCACTGTTTTGAATGGGAGTACCAGATAGGAGAAGACGATTATTTGCTGGGATTTGGCGCACACTACTGGACACTTTGGTTTTGGTATTTCGAATCATGTGACCTTCATCTAGAACACAGTAATTCCATTGAAAACTCTTAAAAAATATCAGTGATAAAATGGGAAATTCAGTTTTAAGATTTTATGTTTTGCCTAACGAAATATTGGAACAGAAAGTTCCGACAGTTTTTAAATTCGTAAATTGATTTGAAACCTTCGCAATTTCAAGTGAAAACAGTTGTTTTAAGCTGAAATTCTTCCAGTGCCAGTATCGCCGAAAATGCTTCATATCGCCAAAAATTTTTGAGATTTTTATCATAAATTACTTAGTGTACGTCAAGAATGAATTTCCGAAATCTACTTTGTTGAACTTTTGTTAGATTGCGTTTGTCTACGCATTTTGGTGATTCACTTCATTTGAAACTATTGTAAAACTACTTATAAAACTAAAAAATGGTTCGATATGACGTCATTTACGCGGTTTTATTTTTTTAAACGAAACAAAAAATTTCTGTCCCCATATTGCCGAATTTGTTTGGCCAAAAACTTTCGGCGATATTGAGCCTCCCCCTGTTACATTTTACCTTAAAAAATTCGACATCATTTCTGACCACTTCGTAACTAGCCACGATCAAGTTTGATTTTTGAACAAATTTTTGGATTTTCTTTCGCTCAATGCTAGTTCCAGTATAATGCAAAACTTGTAAAGTCTTTGGAACAAACTTTTCGATTTCTTCAACCCAATGGCCAGTAACTGATGGTGGTGAAATAACAAGATTTGGTAATTTTTTCAGTCCATTTTCTTCACGGTTGACATGGTCACTTGCTACAGCAATAATGGTCTGAAATTTGGGTGATTTTTTTAAATGTTATGGATTTCACGTAATTTATAATTTTGGAATTTGCTGACTAATCATGGCCATTTTTGGACAAAATTTTCTTTAAAAATTTAAATCCTTGAAATTTTTCAAGGAGTGATATCACTAAAAAGAAAAATATACTAATTTTGCGAATTTGACAACTTTTTGGAGAGATTTTCTTACAATCAGTCTTTTATACATTTTCCTAATTGTGACTTCGAATAATTTTGAGTAAAGAACTTTTGATTCGGACAACCTACTAGTATAAGTGTCAGTTATCTATGGAAATCGTTGTTGATAGCGAAAATCTAGATGCAAAATTAAACTGAATTAATTTTTTTTCATCAAAAGCGTTTTTATCCCTTTAATTTTTTGAATTCTGAAAAAAAGTTTTCTTTGACGGAACGATCTTGCTGTTTTTAATTGAATATAATTTATATTTATGTTCTTTACTCAAATTTGAAGCTTAACATGGTTTTCTTGAGTGATTTCTGACTCATTTCTAACCAGGGGCCCAAATTTTTTGCTCATTGGGATTTTTATTTGTGAACGACAACCCTACCTATAGCTGAAGTTCGGACCGGGAGAAATAAAACCCACATTAATATGAAAAACCTCTCAGTGAAAAATATTTGGCCCAACGCTCTCTAACGTAATTTTTTTCTTCTTTTTGGTCCTAAATAGCCTGAATTCCCCCGATTTTCGATATTTTTTTAACTTTGTAAATTCTACATTTGAATTTTGTTTTATTTAAATTCATTTGTTTGAACGTTCAAATTTTCCCTGGTTCAAACCCTACCTAATAGGCTATTAGTAATAGCCGAAGAACACTCATGAAAAATTTTAGTTTGGATTTTATAAAATTAAAGTTATTCACCCAATCTGTAGTGTTTTTCCTAGACCCATCTCATCTGATAAAATTCCATGAAGTCCAAATCTATTTAGAAACATTAACCAGTTTACTCCATCTTGTTGATAGTCTCTTAATTTCGCGTTGAAATCCATGGGGATTTTATAAGGTTCGCATTTTGAGGTATCAAAAAGTTGATCGAGAAATTTACGATCTTTATCTCTGCGTTCTTCTAACTTTTGGGTCAAGGGGGTGCCAGAAATGCCAATTCCACCTTGTTCCAAGGGCATTAGCTGAACTAAACGACCAAAGACAAACGATGATATTTGACGTATATGCTTATCTTGGTCAGACATATTTTCTGGCGGTAGGGTTAAAATAATACACAAAAATGGAGATTTAAAATGGTCAGACATTTTGGAAGCTACACAAATTGTACTAACTTATGAATGAGGACGTTCAAAATGGTGTTAAAGTCAAGAGGCTTTAAAGCTGGGTTTCAAATAAAAATTTATGGTGCCTATACTTTCAATGCATAGTTTTTCCAAACAATCTTTGTTCAATTTTCGATCAAACAGTTTGATTCAAACATCGTTACATGATATAATTAACATCTGAAACGAGTCCGAGACAGCTTTTTTATTTTGTCATTGATAAATGAAAAGGCCCAATATTGCCAGAAAATCTGCGTTATTTCAAGATTTTAGCTAAAATTATTTTAGTGCCCAAATCGACGAAATTGCATGGGCATTTGAGTTTTTTATAGCAAATTACTTGAAGTGCGTCATAAATGACGTCATATTTCAAAATTGAATTTTAAAATTCTACTCTTCTGAATAAATGTTTGATTGTGTTTTGGTGGAGTACTTACAGTTCTTTACATTTTGGGATTTTACTTCATTTTAACTTATTGTTAAACTCCTTATAAAATTAAAAAACTTTTAAAATTTTGACGTCTATAAAACTTTCGTCTATAAATTCAGCTTCTGCTGATTCAGCCTGTACATATTTTTGGGCGACTTTTTTTTCCTATATTTTGTTATGAAAAATGCATTAGCGCAAAAAGTTCACCAATTTGAAGAAAAAAAGTGTGCGAAATAATCGAAAAATGAAACATTATAAATTTGTATTTTACGTCAACTGCCGATTTCTGCCTAAGACGGCTTTTGACTTCAGAGCAACCAGCGAGTACTATTTTTGTGGTACCGATTCCTGGCGAATTTCATAGCACTTTTCATAGCAAAAAGTATTAAAAAATTTTAATTTGAAATTGATTTTAACCCCTAGTTAAAATAGGAACAATAAATAGGACTGTGAAAGGAACAATTTTTTCATTTAAAGTTTGAACAATTTGTGCCATCGCTTCGACACCACCTTTTCGAGCATAAATATCAGGAGAGGTTAATAAATCCCTTATAATATCTAGGAGTTTATCGATAACTAAAACGGGTTGAACTTTTGCACATGAACCAATGATACGAGAAACAACATTTCGAATGGATGAATTTTCACTTTGAAGGTAAAGGGTTACGGGGCAAAGGCAAAGAGAAACAAATGGCTCACGAAGTTCGGGAACATTTAATACTTCAGCTCCGGAATTGAGAAGTAAACTAAAATAGATTATTTAGTAAATTTTAAAATTATCACGAATTATTTTGCATTCTCCTTAATTTTGATAATATAACGACAATGCCATAAATGTGAATTAGTTTTTCTCGAGCTATAGCTAGGATAGTCAGCGAGCAAGTTTCTAAGTTATGAACGGTCGATATCAACGAAAAGGGATGAAAAAATTTTGGACAGAATTCAAAGGAAAAATAAAAAAAAAATTTTGCCGGTAATAATACCGGTTATTGGTGAATTAAAGGTTAGCAAAACGTTTTTCGTGTTCTCCTGAAAATTGACACAATATACTAAAAAAGATAACTTGGAAAATTTGGGAAAAGTTTATAGAAAAAATTTACAGTCGGTGTTTGCAATGCAGGCCTTGCAGAAATTGTTTCTTCGAAATGGCCAACATTTTTTTAAGAGTTGCTTTACGTAGTCATGAAAAACAAAAAAATGCATTTTAGATTGCTAAAAATGCATTAGGTGTGGGACGATCTGGACCTTTTGAAATGCGCTGCAGAATAACGGAGACGTATAATTCATTATACTTTGTTGCAGAATGTGTGAAAATTTAAAAAAAATGATTATTTTTCGATTAGGCCCCTAAAACAAATCAAAATATCCGGGCCAACTCGATTCCTCTGATATAAAATTGGACCATTCGTTGAAAAATCCGTAGAAAATTGGGTTATGGCGAAAGGCTGACAAAAATTTTCAATTTAAATTTTTGGCACTTTTTCTAGGGATTGGACAGCTATTCCAAACCCTGGAAGATTCTGAATCTTAAGTGCTCGGGATAAGGGTTGTATTATGATATCCTTGTTCGTTATCAAATTCACTGATATCAAATTTTCAGGCTTTTTATTATAAAATTCACAATAAATAATTATGGTGGCTGATTAATTAAGACAATCTACGGCCCGATTGGTCAGATTTATTCGAGACAAAAAACCTGTTTCTCTTCATAAATTTCAATTTTTCCCACGCTGAAACCGAAAAAGCTCAACATGTCAAAAAATAAAATTTTAAACTGTAAATAAATGATCTGAAAAGCACAGCTTTAGAAATATTTTCCAGATTTTGGTCAGCAGTAAAAAAACTTATCACAAATATCCTTGTTCGCTATCAAATGCACTGTTATAAAAATTTAAGGCTTTTTTATAATCAAATTCACAATAAATAATTATGGTGTTTGAAACCAGATTTTTAATTATTTTCGATACTCTCAAAAAAATAGTCTCATATTTTTAGATAAATAGAAAAATTGCTCAATGCATCGGATGATCAGATATACTTCAATAAATTCACACTTTGTTCAAATGTCAAGAATCTCAATAATTTGCGTACAATCATTTCAAAGACAGAAAATCTTACATTTTTCATCAACAATCCACTCAGAGGCCCGACGTTTTACGCAAAAGATTCGTCATCAATTCCTATCATGTTGAAGGGGCCAATCTCGGAAAGCCAATCAGAGACGCGTAATTTGCCCACTTTAGAAGCGGGCCCTCTGAGGGAGTAGTATCATACGAAATTGATTTATTCCATTTTCGATCAATAATGATTTTTCGAAAGCATATCTTATCAAATTTATCTAAAGAAGTACATTACCTGAAGGTACTATAAAGTTCTTCAGGAGCCTCGTTTTTTAAATAATCTGGAATTTGGATAATTTGCTTCCACAGAGGTTCCATTGAATTTGGCAAGTTTTGACGATAGTGAAGAATAAATGAAGATACAATATGACTACCAGTCAGACGTTTGAATTCAGCTAAATTGATTGCCACATGTTCGGGAATGTCACTTTTTTTCTTTGATTTTTTCGGCATTGAACTTCGAAGGTTATTTAATAAAGTCTGAGATGGCATTTAAAATCAATCTTCTGATTTAATTTCAAATCGTAAATTGTCCCTGAATTGAAATAGGGAATTTCGAGAGTAAACATTTGTACGGATTTTGATTGCTTATATTATTGTGATTGGTTTCTGCTAGTTTTGATTTCCCAAAATTATTTGTAATGATNATAATTGGGCATCAACGGCCTTCAATTCCAGGCTAAATAGCACAGAAACGAAGAATAAAAAAAAAATATTCACTACATTATTAAGGTCATTATTCGTCAAATTTTCGTCAATTTTTCCCCCTAACTACAATTATAAAGTGTTGTTTTGTCCATATATTCGAGCAAACTTTTCGAAAATGGCCAAATTTCTGTCGTTTTGTCCATATATACGGTGTCCTTATAGCCAAACTTGACAGTATTGTGAATTTAATTATATAAAGTCATACTTTATTTTATTAATTTGATTGATAAATTACCCCCAAATACAATCATTGTAATAACATCTTTAAATCATTTAAAAAAATGTCCAAAAAAAACGGACCTGAGAGAAGAGCCAATAAAGTCGGTCCAACTTTTTTACTTTTGACATTCCTTATTCAATTCGTCAATGTAAACCGGGGGTGATGGTAAATTTTGCATTCATCGAGATGATGACGCTCAAGAGCTCTATGATTTTAAGGAGGTTGTGGTTATGAACTGCAAGCAATTTTAAATTTTGATCACTCAAAGGACAACCACCCCCTGAATAAAGCTCTCTGGCACCACATTCAAAATCCATAAAACCAAAAATATCCTTCTCCCATAATTTGCATTGAGATACAGTTAATTATTATGTTATTTTAAATGCGCTTGACAGAATTGGTTCAGAATTATCAGATATCGATAATCCACATATATTAAAAAATTCCAATTCATCTTGATTGAATTGAGTTAAAGGATTTATTAAACTTGGCATAAATGACTCGTCGGCCAGACAGAATGATATAAAGGATTTGATTAATTTAGGAGCTAGATTTGCATTTCGTTCACGAGTCAGTTCTAATAAAGAGCTTCGATTTGGTTAAAAATATGTTTAATTATCTGAATCATAGTGAAAGAAAACATGAAAATTAATAGAGAGAATATCTCAAAGAGTTTATCGAAGATTATACTTCGGTATGGATAATTACACAGCGTCATAAATGTGACGTCAGAAAAGATACTGACCAATTAAATCACACGACTGTCAACTTATTTTAGGAATCGTGCGATTTGATTGGTCACTATCTTTTCTGACGTCACAGTTATGTCTCTACTCGAATTTTTATGGCGAAATTTTGCTAATCATCCAATCACAATGACTACAACCTTCATTATAAAATTCAAGTTTTCGAGAGAATGTTTGCACGGTCCAAGAAACTTTTTTCTTGTTTTGGGAGACTCGTTTGAGAAAATGAAAATCGCGACAGTGGAAGTAACAACCTACACATAAGATAATTACGACGCATTCCATTTTCTGAAGCGAGTCTTCAAAAATAAGAAACAAAGTCACTTCGCCCGTGCAGGTATTATCTTTGATTTTGTCAGAAAAAAAAATCGGCCAGAATTTCAAATTTTTAACCAAACAAAAAGCAGAGGCCAAAATTTCCCTCGTAAAATGATTCGAGCAAACTCGAGCAGAATCCAGCAGAGGTTTAACAATAGGATTTAGTTTAGGTTTCAAAAATCCACATAACAGCAGCGTACACCCGGTAAAGGCGCAAATGGCGGATTTGAGATTATGTTGCACAATTTCGATTTGTTTCGATTGTTCCCGTAAAATTCCAATGAGAGTGATTTGCTCGTCACTAGGGGCGATAAAAGACTCGATAAATTGCTTAGCATGATAGGGGGTGAAAATAATATCTTCTTTATTTCAAGATGAATTATATTGTAAGGAATTTTCTTGTCAACAATCGAGAAAAAATATTTTTAGCTAAAAGTCTATAGGAAGAAAAAGAAAAACCTGGAATTTTCCGGTGAATTCAACGATTTTTTGTTTTCAAAATTAATATATCCAATTTTTTATAAGGACTTTTTGATAAAATGCTTTAAATATTTATTTCATTGTGTTTTCTAACGTGTCGTTTATTCAAAGATTTTTTTGTTGAAATTTTCATAATTTTCAAAGTTTTTTCTTTAGTGAATTTTAGAATTTTTTCCGAAAATCTAAAGTTTAAAGATTTATTTGCATTGTTTTCTTTAACCCCTGGAATCACAAAAAAAAAGTTCCGCCAAGGCACCAGAGCCGATATATCGGCTCTACTTTGGACGGTAATTACAGAAAGCTCAAGGCAGTTGAAGCTCCAATTACTTTTGCAATAGGAAGTTGAAAAGTTATATTTTTGCATCAATCAATTCAAATTCTAGAAGTTTGGTTTTTAGTTCTAGAAAATATAGTTGGAAAACCAAGGTGTAGCATATCACGTGATACGTGCCCATCGTAGTCTTCACAAATTTTGTTTTTATGACTACCAACGCACAAGTTTCTGCCTTACGTCACACTTTAATCCGATTAGATCTATATTTTCGATATATATCATCAATCAAAAGTTATTTTGAAAAAAGTAAAAAAAAATTGATGAAAAAATCAAGAATTTCCATGAAAAATTGCTATTTTTCGAATAAAAGCAGATTAATACTTTTTTTATTATTATTTTGAAGTTGATATAGTCATCAAGTGACAGTGTGGACACTTTTTGATTGATTACATGCCGATATATCGGCTCCAAGCTTACCTAAAACTTCTAAAATGGGCAAAATAAATGTCACAGATTATTTCTTCCGAATAAATTATAAAGAATTTTGCGGTGATTCCGAAAAAATATCAATTTTT
>SCLH01000559.1:5885-20951 GCA_004367855.1 Oikopleura vanhoeffeni | reverse complement strand
GAAAAGTGTAGGAAAACCAAACACTAAGGTAGTTTTTTTTAAAGAGGCACCCTTCTCATGACTATTACGGGAAAACCATAGCTGATAGAATGGTTTTTTTGCATTCAACTGCCAACTAAAAAAGTCGAATATAGTTTTTATCAAGTTGATTTGCATCCGGTTCACCGGATATAAACGGAAAGTAATTTTTTGGTAGGTTAGATCTGTGGCCAGACAATTGTTTTCTTAAAATTTGCCGAAAGTTTGAATTTATGTGCTTTTTGTTCTTATATCACGATTATCTACATATTAACTGCTTGAACTATAATTGTGATAAATTCTCGGAGAGAAAAAACGAGATTCGATTTTTTTTCCTCAAAATTTATACCGAAAATGCTTATTTAATAGATCTCCGGTTACCGGTGAACCGGTTGTCCGATAAAAAAGGAAAATTTCTTATTGAGCTTTTTAGTTGGCAGTTGAATGCTAAAAAACATTTCTCGTATCTCTATGGTTTCCGTAATCGTCATGAGAAGGGTGGCCTCCTTTAAAAAAATACTAAGGAAGCATGTCTACTTTAAGTTTTTCAAGTCAAGAAAAAATTTGATCATTTTCGAAATATAATGGTCTCGGCCTTCAAACTTCCGCTTCTAGTGTCATTGAGTTTTTGAAAACTTCAGTGACTATAAGTTTAGTCTAAGCAATACCTCCCTTTTAGGGAAAAACTAGCGTGTCGGGCGTTACCTACAGTATACATGGCGAATTAGTTTTTTTGGATCAGCGCTTGTGTAGGTTGAAAGGTATCTCATGAGTATTGTAGGTAGCGCGTCAGGTTCTTTTACTTGAAATGGTAATCGTCAACCAAATAAAACATCCAATGCAATAATTTTGGCTAAATTTGATTAGAAGGACATGATTTAATTTTTTTCAATAAAAAGCGACAAGATGGCCGTTCAGAATTTAAGCCAAAATAAGAAAATACAATTTCCGCTGACAATCGAAACATCATTCAGAATGTTGACCGCCATTTTTAGCGTAAAATTCCCCAAATTTTATAAACGCCAAATTTTGATATATACCTTTTTGATGATAATTGAACATTTTTGTCTTTCACGCAAAAAATAACAAAAAAATTAAAATTATTTTATCTAGTAGGAGATATTAATTTTTTAATTTTTGACCTTTTTAAGTTCACTGCCAGTATTCTAATCGATATCGTTGATTTTATTTGCCGTGATCATCTAATAAGAGGGATTGAAATCGCTCGAATAGCTTGGAAGTCTGTCCGTCTCGGGATGACCTAACCGCATCAACTGCTGGGGTGGTGACCCTTTTATCTCGTGTATGTCACACGGAAAAGATGAATTGATTTCGGTTGTGTTGGACAAGACGCTCCTTTATTTTACACTTCCTTCTACCCCTAATGCTTCATAGGTGGATTAGAATAAATCTTTTCCACTGCGTAAATCTAAACCTAAAGATAAATGCTTTTTTGTTTTTAAGACCTAAAATTTATATTATTTCCACCAGGTCATTTATTTGACGATCGGCAAAACAGCCATAATCTGTGTAGTGATCAGAAAAAGGTAAAAAAGGAATTAGCCGAAACGTCAAAATGAATGACCTCGGTCAAAAATAATATAAACATAATGTCTTAAAACAAGTGGGATGTTTTTTGGAATTTTCAGGAAATTTTTTCCTTGAAATACTAATCCATGCTTGTATCTTCAGCATGAGAAAATTTAAAATTACAAAAAACATAAAAAATTAAATATATTGGTTTTTTGGCATTTTAAAATCGATGAAAAAAACCATGCTAAAGATACCTTTACCAGAATAAGTTTTTTTCATTAAAGGAAAGCCAAGCAAGCGATTTTCTGTCCGTTTATTACATTTTCCGTGATTCGTGTCTGATTAGTTTTGAAGATTTTATTTTCATTTGGACGACACTCATTTGACCAATAACAAATGTATTTATATTTTTTTTAATAAAATATGAACTTTAATATTCAGATTATATCAAAGATAGGATCATGGTTTGCCCCGTGTTTGACCAATGAGAACACTAGATATCTTACGTTGACCAACAAGAGCTTCGAAAATAAGTTATACGCAACGGAAAGTAGAGGCCGAGTGATCCTTTTTAGATATCGAAGCAAGAAAACATCACTAGGCTTTACTGTCCTATGTTCTCTATGTCGAGCTATTTTGGCAAAAAAGTTAAACCGGTGCTCCCTGGCTAGTTTTAGTGGTGGTATTATTTGTTTGAAATTGTATATTATTTTTTAATTTCGAGTCATTTTTCCTAATACAAGCCTCAAACTGTTCGAGAAGCATCATTGAATCATCTGCTCATTTTAGAATGTGGAACTATTGTTAATTTAGATTTGGTTCTTCGAGACACCCTAAATCGCGCTTTTTATCAGCGCCCTAGTTGAAAACCCAAAGTGTAAAATGTCTTACAAGCGCAAACTGCTGGTGTAGAATAGTCAATATGTCCTCGTATGAGTTGCTTTCAATGATTGCAGATTCAATTTACAACTCTGGATTATGCTGGCATCGTCCTCAGGAAATGATTTAAAATTTTTCAAAATCACATTTCAAAGAGTTTGAAATAAAAATGGCAAAAATTAAATCCCAAATTAACGGAACAAATTCAAATGATACCAATTTTCAAACCATCTTATTTTCAAAAAGGTTCATTTTTTTACATTGCTGTGGAAAATATTACTCATGAAAATACGAACAAAATATTGCCAAAACCCGCGCTTTTTATTTACGCCGTGTCTCTCTATAAGGACAATTTCACGAGGGCAGAACGCCCACTAATGAAAAATTTTAAGGTGAACAGCCAAAAGGTCTTTTATGTTATCTAGACATTTTTAATAACACATGTTTTCGGAATAATATGATATCACCTTTTTTTTCGAAAAATTAGTGAAAAGCAAAAGTTTAATTATTTATCGGCCAAATGATTTTTTTTAGATAAATATCTTTATTTTTTGAATATTTTTGAAACACAGTTGTTTTAAAATATATTTTTGAGATGAAAAAGAAACAAATAAAATAAGTAGAATTTGAAAATTTCAAATTTCCTAAAAAAAAATTTCAAAAAATACAGATTTCCAATTTCACTTCCATACTTTCCTTAACATTTTATATAAATCATAGACACAAACTCTAGATCCTGGAATGATTTCCATGTTACGTGAAAGGTCTCCGACTGATGAAGTGTTTTGGATCGGTGGTTCAAATTCAGCTGAAGATCGTCATGAAATTTATGCAGTCAAGTATATATTATGTCATATGATTTCTGAATTTTTCGTCAAGCTTGGAGCAAAACTAAATTTGACTTTATCAGAACTTCTGTCACAGTGAAGAAGGTAAGATTTTGATATATAAAATGACAGTGGCGCGTCATAGCTCTAGCGAGTATTTTAACTAACATCTTGAGCGCCAACAAAAAGTGAAACGCAAAAACATCATGTCCAAATTTTTAACAAATAATTTAAGGTCATCGGCGTTTGTCGGCATTGAAATTGCTTATTAATGAAGCGAATCTATGATTTAAGTCCCTTTTTGGATCAAATCGAACAAATTCACATCAGAAATGGTTTACAAAGAGTTAGAATGCCCCTCACCTCCCTGCGAAGTTACTATCAAATTATATTGATACTGATTCCTCGAAATCTGCAAATCTTCAAGAAGGTGATTATGAGAATGAAAATATTAGTTATTAATATAACTTATTTTTAATAACGGCTTGTTTCATACAAATATCTGAAATTGAAGATTTTAAAATCATTACAATTGTAAAATTTGACATTTGTATTTTTGAAAATAATTGTAAAAGAGTAAAACTTTGAAAACTCTAGGAGATCAAAAAAAAATTTGAAAAAAACGAAAAGTTAACCCTTGGAATCACAGAGCCGATATATCGGCTCAAGCTTACCTAAAACCTTCTAATGGGCAAATAAATGTCACAGAATTATTTCTTCCGAATAAATTATAAAGAATTTTGCGGTGATTCCGAAAAAATATCAATTTTTTTTGTTGGATATTTGGTTCGATATTAGGAGTTGATTTTTGAGATTTTTCCCGAAGTTTTACTTCTGGAAAAATTATTTCGAAACTAGACATCAATACAAATGTGAGATAGGCCAGTTTTAGGAAAGTGCTTGGTGCATGCAAAGTTCAGATGAAGTTTATTCGTATCTTGGATATTTTTTTATGGAAGTGAAATTTCAAAATTTTCGATTTAAGTATTCCATGAAAAAAATATTTTTATAAATTAGGCTCTGTGATTCCAAGGGTTAACTTTTCGTTTTTTTTCAAATTTTTTTTTGATCTCCTAGAGTTTTTCAAAGTTTTACTCTTTTACAATTATTTTCAAAAATTACAAATGTCAAATTTTACAATTGTAATGATTTTAAAATTCTTCAATTTTTCAGATATTTGTATGAAACAAGCCGTTATTAAATAATAAGTTATTATTAATAACTAATATTTTCATTCTCATAATTCACCCTTCTTGAAGATTTGCAGATTTCGAGGGATCAGTATCAGATAATTTTTTGATAGTAACTTGCAGGGAGGTGAGGGGCATTCTAAGCTCTTTGTAAACCATTTCTGATGTGTGAATTTGTTCGATTTGATCCAAAAAGGGACTTAAATCATAGTTTTTGCGCTTCATTAAATAAGCAATTTCAATGCCGACAAGACGCCGATGACCTTAAATTTATTTGGTTAAAAATTTTGGACATGATGTTTTTTGCTTTCACTTTTTGTTGGCGCTCAAGATGTTAGTTAAAATACTCGCTAGAGCTATGACGCGCCACTGTCATTTTTATGTCATCAAAATCTTACCTTCTTCACTGTACAGAAGTTCTGATAAAGTCAAATTTAGTTTTGCTCCAAGCTTGACGAAAAATTCAGAAATCATATGACATAATATATATCTTGTACTGCTATAAATTTCATGACGATCTTCAGCTGAATTTGAACCACCGATCCAAAACACTTCATCAGTCGGAGACCTTTCACGTAACATGGAAATCATTCCAGGATCTAGAGGTTTTTGTTCTATGATTTATTATAAAATGTTAAGGAAAAAGTATGGATAAAGTTGAAATTTTGGAAATCTGTATTTTTTAGGAAATTTGAAATATTTTCAAATTTCTACTTCTATTTTTATTTGTTCTTTTTTCATCTCAAAAAATATATTTTTAAAACAACTGTAGTTTTTCAAAAATAATTCCAAAAAATAAAGATATTTATCTAAAAGAAAAATTTATTTTGGCCGATAAATAATTAAGACTTTTTTGCTTTTCACTAATTTTTCGAAAAAAAGGTGATTTATACATATTATTCCGAAAACATGTGTTTATTAAAAATTGTCAGATAACATATAAAGACCTTTTTGGCTGTTCACCTTAAAATTTTTCATTAGTGGGCGTTCTGCCCTCGTTGAAATTGTCCTTATAGAGAGACACGCGTAAATAAAAAGCGCGGGTTTTGGCATTATTTTGTTCGTATTTTCATGAGTAATATTTTCCACAGCAATGTAAAAAAAATGAACCTTTTTGAAAATAAGATGGTTTGAAAAATTGGTATCATTTGAATTTGTTCCGTAAATTTGGGATTTAATTTTTGCCATTTTGATTTCAAACTCTTTGAAATTGTGATTTTTTGAAAAATTTTAAATCATTTCCTGAGGACGATGCCAGCATAATCCAGAGTTGTAAATTTGAATCTGCAATCATTGAAAGCAACTCATACGAGGACATATTGACTATTCTACACCAAGCAGTTTGCGCTTGTAAGGACATTTTACACTTTGGGTTTTCAACTAGGGCTGTATAAAAAGCGCGATTTAGGGTGTCTTGAAGAACCAAATCTAAATTAACAATAGTTCCACATTCTAAAATTGAGCAGATTGATTCAATTGATGCTTCTCGAACAGGTTTGAGGCTTGTATGGATTAGGAAAATGACTCGAAATTAAAAAATAATATTAACATTTCAAACAAATAATACCCACCCACTATATCACTAGGCCTATGGGAGCACCGGATTTAACTTTTTTGGCCAATAAGAGCTTCGACAATAGGTTCAAGAACGATAGCGACAGTAAAGGCCTAGTGATGTTTTTTCTTCGATATCTTAAAAAGGGATCACTCGGCCTCTACTTTCTCGTTCGCGTATGAACTTATTTTCGAAGCTCTTGTTGGTCAACGTAATGATATCTAGTGTTCTCATTGGTCAAACACGGGGCAAACCAGGGATCCTATCTTTGATATAATCTGAATTATTAAAGTTCATATTTTATTTAAAAAAAATATAAATACATGTGTTATGTGGTCAAATTGAGTGTCGTCCAATTAGAAAATAAAATCTTCAAAACTAATCAGACACGAATCACGGTAAAATGTATTTAAACGGACAGAAAAATCGCTTGCTTGGCTTTTCCTTTAATGAAAAAAACCTTATTCTGGTAAAGGTATCTTTAGCATGGTTTTTTTCATCGATTTTAAAAATGCCAAAAACCAATATATTTAATTTTTTTCGTGTTTTTTGTTATTTTAAATTTTCTCATGCTGAAGATACAAGCATGGATTAGTATTTCAAGGAAAAAATTTCCTGAAAATTCCAAAAAAACTCACCACTTGTTTTAAGACATTTATGTTTATATTATTTTTGACCAGAGGTCATTCATTTTGACGTTTCGGCTAATCCTTTCGTTTTACCTTTTTCTGATCACTACACAGATTATGGCTGTTTTGCCGAATCGTCAAAATAAATGACCTTTGGTGGAAAATAATATAAATTTTAGGTCTTAAAAACCAAAAAAGCATTTATCTTTAGGTTTAGATTTTCGCAGTGTGAAAAGATTTATTCTAAATCCACCTATGAAGCATTAGGGGTAGAAGGGAAGGTAAAATACAGGAGGCGTCTTGTCCAACAACAACCGAAATCAATTCATCTTTTCCGTGTGACATAAGCGCAGATAAAAGGGTTACCACCCCAGCAGTTGATGCGGTTAGGTCATCCCCGAGACGGACAGACTTCCAAGCTATTCGAGCGATTTCAATCCCTCTTATTAGATGATCACGGCAAATAAAATCAACGATATCGATTAGAATACTGGCAGTGACTTAAAAAGGTCAAAAATTTAAGATATCTCCTACTAGTATAAAGTTAATTTTCATTTTTTTGTTATTTTTTGCGTGAAAGACAAAAAATGTTCAATTATCATCAAAAAGCTAGGATATATCAAAATTTGGCGTTTATAAATTTGGGGAATTTTTACCGCTAAAAATGGCGGTCAACATTCTGAATTGATGTTTCGATTGTCAGCGGAAATTGTATTTTTTCTATTTTGGCTTAAATTCTGAACGGCAATCTTGTCGCTTTTTATTGAAAATAATTAAAATTCATGTCCTTCTAATCAAATTTGATGCCAAAAATTATTGCCATTGGGATGATTTTATTTGGTGACGATTAACCCATTTCAAGTAAAAGAACACTGACGCGCTACCTACAATACTCATGAGATGACCTTTCAACCTACACAAGCGCTGATCCAAAAAACTAAATTCGCCATGTATACTGTAGGTAACGCCCGACACGCTAGTTTATTCCCTAAAAGGGAAGGTATTGCTTAGACTAAACTTTAGTCACTGAAGTTTTCAAAAACTCAATGACCACTAGAGAGCTGAAGTTTGAAGGCCGAACCATTATTTTTCGAAAAATGATCAAATTTTTTCTTGACTTGGAAAAACATTAAAGTAGACAATGCCCTTAGGTAATTTTTTTTAAAGGAGGCCACCCTTCTCATGACGATTACGGGAAAACCATAGAAGATATCGAGAAATGTTTTTTAGCATTCAACTGCCAACTAAAAAAGCTCAATGAAGAAATTATCTTTTTTTATCGGACAACCGGTTCACCGGTAACCGGAGATCTATTAAATAAGCATTTTCGGTATAAATTTTGAGGAAAAAAAATCGAATCTCGTTTTTTTCTCCCGAGAATTTATCACAATTATAGTTCAAGCAGTTAATATGTAGATAATCGTGATATAAGAACGAAAAAGCACATAAATTCAACTTTCCGGCAAATTTTAAGAAAAACAATTTCTGGGCCCACCGAGATTCTAACCTACCAAAAAATTACTTTACTACCTTAGTGTGTTTGGTTTTCCTACTCCTTTTTCTCCCTTTTCGTGGGTCTGAGGTTTTTGGCCCTGATTGATTACTTAAACGTGAGGTGGAGGCGAAATTATCAAATTTATGCTTCTGGAAGCTCAAAACACGTAAAATATGATTCGCGGAACCAGATACATTTTTATTATACAGAGAACAGTTTGGGCATTGTGGGTTTATGAAATGTGTTTGATTTAAAAGCCAAACACGCATTGTACTTCTTCCGTACACATACATATCGTTACTGCAAGTGAAAGAGTTTTTCGATGAAAATAATATTCTTCGACCTATATACTTCCATTTTAAATAAATAATTATCGTGCCTGAAATTTTTTTCAACCTTTCCTTGACGACAATCATCTGATTCGTCCTCCAATGAGCAACAAATAAGTTTAAATAAAAACGAAAAATTATATTCTAAAAGTTTCTGATTAACTGCAAAAATCCATCTTAGTCCCAAAAGTCCCCCATGTCGAATAGGCCAAACTTCGTTATCATTTTTTGTAGAATAACCATGCTGGATTAAAACCGATAAAATTTCTATAATTTTTTGAACAGAATCTTCTGATAACAATTTCGTGGCAATTCCAAGGGCTTGAGCGGCAGTTTCTCGTACAGGGGCTACGACAGAATCTGAAACAAAATCCCCAAATCGGTCCAGTGCTAAAAGAGTAATTAATCGCAACGAAATGTCGATAATCCATTCATCTTTATTTGGTAAATTTGCGAAAACTTTTTGTGGTTTAATATTTTAAAATCACTGTATCTTGAAGGTCTCTTTTTTGCTAATTGCTGGTGTTTTTCAAACATCAGTCATAGAATGAAAACCCACAGAAGAATTCGTTTTATTGTTCAGAAATGTTGTTATTCTTTCTGTCACAATGTATTTTCATATATCCCAAGAAACGGACCAAAAACTAACCAAAGTGTGTTGAGGGGATTTTCATATATCCCAGGGGAAAGTTCATTTTCGTCATCAGCGTAAAAATTAATGTGAATCAATAAACTGAGAATATTCTATCTTCAAAAATAGCTTGAGATTTTTTATAAACCGTTTTCTCGTTTTAGTTGAATAACTGGAGAAATACAAAATCAAATTGTGATTATTAAACATATTCATAAAATCCAGGTTATTTGACATCGTGTGTGAACAACACCAATATCCGATTTTCACCCGAACTCATTCAAAATATCAATTTTTGGACGTGGGTGCGAGCTTTTGATAGATTTCTGGTAAATTTAGGATATTGATTCAAACAATTATCTTTGGTGGTAAATTAGAGGTCGGATTCCAAGATAAAATATTTTTCCAATAACTAGGAAAATTACTTGATATAAATCCGTAGAGTATAGTTAGGGTGCGCAGCGGGAACCCTACAGACTAAACTAAAACTATAACGTAACATAAACGTTATATAAAAATTCTTTGCGATCGGGGCGGGGTTATCGTTGGGCCGTTAATGGTTCATAAATGACATTGACACTTCATTCCTCAAAATAAAATAACCGAAGTATTTTAGTTTCCAAAATACTTTAGTTTCGACTGAATTATTATGATGCCTCCTTTTATCCCTAAGGAAAGGGATAACTAAAGCGACTGCATGATTTTTAAAATAAAATAGTATTACTACGCGTTTCGGGTTTATTCCGCATGATTTTCCTTGTTTACTAGAGATGAAAAACGACCGCAAATAACTTCGACCAAAAAACATGCTTTTATTTCGCATAAAATTGAAAGCCCTAGTAGAGACCCGTTATTAAATTATCAATTAAACATTTTATTTTTCGGTTTCAAAGTTATTTCCATAAAATATAATTTCTGGTATATAAACCACTTTCCTATTTCGTTCTGTTTCAAAATTGCCCTTAGTGCACATGCTGTCCCATGTCTCAGTTCCCAGGAGTGTGACCCCAGCCCTAATCGAATTCGGGTATAAAACCATTCCAAAGGCCATTTATGCAATTCTATCAGCGGGGCCATGTCAAAAATCTCGCCCCATTCTTGATTAATATCGATTGCCTCATATTTTTGATGACCATTTTTCTCAGTTTTCTGCTTTTTTGAAGGAGGTTCTTTTTCTTCGCCGTTGATATCGTCATCAGTGACGCCCAGGGCTTTTGAATCTAATCCTGGTAAAGAGGCGAGGCCAAGGCGTTTTTCGAGTATTTTTCGTTTTTGGTTGATATAAGCCTCTTTCGATTCATATCCTTGAAAGGGTTAGGAAGTGTCTATTTTTAATCAATTTGTGTTTTCCGGGGTCCCCCAAATTCATGTATTAAGGGGGTAGCGGTCGTACTCTTTTTAGGGTAGGTAAAACTAGCACGACATTAGAAATTTTTTGAGAATTTTTCTGAGTAATTTCTTCGGAAAACATTGAAAACCAATTTTCGACCAGAAAAACTCAAAATATCAAAAAGCTGTAAGCAGATTTTCTTCTCGGCATCACCCCAGCTTTAATTTGATGGTACTTTCGGCTAAATCCGACGAATTTCATTTTTGAGTTTTCACTTCCGGTTTACTAAAATGCGATTCTCTAGAATTCAACAAAACATTTTTAAATTCTGCTCCATCAAAATATCAAAAACATATTTCTCCATTTTTTCCAAAATTTATACTGCATTCTGAAATGTAACCTAGGAGAGATAGATTTTAAATAGCGAAAACTTGAATTAGGCGGTTTTTCGCAGTTTCTAGAAAAACTAGTTGGAAATTCAAAAAAAGATTACAACCATAAGTGTTTCCGTGGTTCATGCCAAGTGTGTGAAATCGTATTGCGAGCTCTAGGAGGAGATAGATTTTGAAATTTTGCTTAGATGTTCTAAAATTCGCTGCATGGTGGTCACAGGGTCGGCCAAAAATTATTCTGATAAATTATTTTTTGTAGATTAAGGATAGATTTACCAAATGGCTATTCTCAAAAGTTTCGAAGCAGTTTAGTATTTCTGGTTAAGTGGAGTACAAAAGTACCATTTTGCGACCGCTACCCCTTAACTCCACAATGTTTTCATGGTCACGCGTGACCATGACCTCTTTAATCGCAATTTTGGACCCTATCATTTATGAATGCGGCATTTACAAAGTGATCGATCAACTATTTAAATAATTGACGTTTGTGCTTTTTTTTGGAAATTTTTACTGTATCACAGTACCTATTTTTTGCAAAAACAAATTTGAATCATCAAAAAAAAAGGGCTACGAGCGGGATCAGAAAAAAATTCTAAGACTTTTTTCCCATTACACCATTGCCCGAAAATGATCACGTGACCTTATATTCAAGGATAGGTTGCAAAAATAGTACTGTTTTTTTTTCAAAAAATTACTCAAATCAATTTTTGAAAGAAGTGAATAGGTTCTTAGAAGTTTTTTCAGTGCACCGAGTCCAAAACACATTACGTGGACCTTCAAATTAAGAAATAAGGTTTTTGTTCAAGTACACAAATAGTACTCAAATTACGCCAAAAATTTGTGGGCTAATAAACACCTATTTTAAGAGTTTTGAACATAATGGTATCTTCCAAAAGGATCACGTGATCTTATTTTTCAAGAATATAGGATTTCATTTATGAGATATTCCAAACCTTATTTTTGAATTATTTCGTCACGTGATTTTATACGGACTTTGGTGTAATGAGAAAAAAGGCTTAAAAACGTTTGAAGGTCATCTCACAGTTGTTTTTATGTAATATTGAGTACTTTTTCAAAATACCGTATATTGTTTACCGTATATCAAAGTACCCTCAAAAGAATCGGAAGAGTCGACTTTCTGATGAAAATATTAGCAACTATGGCCATAGTCCATGGGTCAATGTATGTACTGGAAGTCCCAGAGGCACTCTCTCTTGTGAAATCTCAAAATTTATTTTTTTGCTCTAACCGTTCAGTAACAATAATTCACCATAGTTGCCAATATTTTCATTAGAAAGTCGACCCTCTCCGATTCTTTTGAGGGTACTTACAAGCTTCTACGATGAACTTAGAATTGGCTTTGAACTTGTCATTAAAAATGTTCTTTTTTATTTTAGTAGCTGATTTGTGAAAATTTTAATGAAAACATGCAATTTTTTTTTGCGTTTCAGCAACCAAATGGTGACGGTTTAATACTACAAATTTAAAAAATGTCAAATTAAGCCTGTAATTTCGTATTACTTATCGCCCTTAATTTGTGTAGATCGTGCTAAAAAGAAGATTTGTATATTTTCTTATCCACATTTGATGCCTTTAAATTACTTTTTTTTACTTTGTTTTCATCGTATTGTAGCAAATTATTTGAATTACCATATAAACAAGTGAAAAATATATGTTGATAATGAATCTAAGGTCTATACGCTTGATTTAAACACCATGTCACGTGACCATGAAAACATTGTGAGTCCAGAAGTAGTTTTCCATTGTAGGAGTTAAGTTTCTCCTCGTCTTAGGCTCATAATAAAAGGAATTTTGATCGGCCGACGCATATGATATCAACAACGAGGCCTCCTGGAGATTGATTATCAGCCATAATGGCCTTTTCATATCGCCACAATGGCTTATAATATCCAGGAGGCCTCACAATAGATATAGTATTTTGGGGGACTTTAAAATCGAAAAAACCGGGTTAATATTTCTACATATTGAAAAAATTGATATTTTGCGTAAAATTTTATCGAAATTCAGCATGAAAGATAAAATTCTTATTCAAAAGAAATTTCAAGTTTGGCGCTATTTAGCCACCACCCCCCCCTTAATAAACATTTTTAAAGCTTAAAAATGTAATTTGATGACTATTATTGTTTCAAATCGAAAATCAAATTAATATTGTATATCCGGTTCTACTCGGAAGTCAAAAATAAAATAATTTTATTGACAAATTTAAAATAAACACTGGTAGCTTTAATTTCCTCTCAATTCGACATTTTTGGATGCATATTTCTAAACCCTCCCTTGTTCTCGAAAATTTTGATTATTTTCAGGCTGTTGGAATTCTTCCTCACTGCAGGCCAAAAGGGCAGTTCCATTCGCGAGAACAGATTCGATAGAAAAAGTTTCAAAAGAAAGAAGTGACGGTTGCTTAGTTTTAATCACTGACGACTGTAAACTAGATTTATAAATAAATAAAACTTTGTTTCTAAAGATGAAAAATGCATAGAAAAAACACTTGTGCTAGATTAATCTGCTTTCGAAAGTTGAAATTCTAGCAAAATAGTTAAAAAAAAATTGTCGTCGCTAAAAAGCGACTTAATTTTATGAAACCAGCTTATAATCAAAAAAATAAATTTTGGCCGACCCAGATCGAAAATTTCCAAGTGAGTAACCCGACGAGCATAATTCGGCATAACTCAAGCTATTTCTGATAGGAAAAGGGCCTAACTAATGTCATCAGTATAATCTTAGGTATAATCGACGATATCCTAATTCGACTCAAAATGCACCAATCTCGCACCCCCGCAATGATGCCTATTATATTCTGGTTTGTCAAGAAAATTTGATATTTTAGGCTGTTTAAAAAACCGAGGTTGCGTCGCCGTCGTAAAAGCGTTTTTATATCATTTATTAACACTGCATTAAAAAAGGACGAGTAGAGATAAAGCCACACTTTTTCCACGTGACCATTTCCACTAAAACTTGTTATTTGCCTTATCCAAGATCAAATTATTACTTTGTCCGATAGTAATACTATAGCACATACACATATACTAAAGTCACATACACGGCATATATCTAAATGTTTTAAGGTCATTGTTATAAATCGTTTCCTGATGTTCCATTTTTTCCGTCGGAATTTTTGAAATAATAGCTTCTATCGCATCTGCCGCAGCTATTCTAGTGTCCCATTCATTATGGTTTAAATACGATGTTGTTATTCTAGCTAAGAGAGTGTTTAACTCTTGGGGATATTTTTCTTGCACTTGGCCTAATTGCCGAGCAGCTTCGTTACGAGTCACCGAAGAGGTAGCATTTTCCAGTAATAAGAGCAATCTTTCCAGACGAGTACTGAAAAATAAGAATTTACTAGACTTAATTTCGTACGTGATGTAGTAAAAGAAAGCCTATCTCAGTAAGTGAGAAGTGACCCCGTTCGACCTGATTCAGTAAAATTAACCAGTTTTTCTATACCTGAGCTGCTCATTTTTTCAAATATCATGTTTTACAAATAAGACTTAAAATTAAAAGCAGAATTTGCAAAAAACACCACATCGATAGTATATTTCTTGAATATACACAATTTGTTTGAATACTTTTAAAAACTAACGATTTTCGGATCGAGTCGAAGAACAAGATAATTTCTAAGACTCTGATCAAATCGAAAATTTGATAATAATTTTGCGATTAACCTTTTCCTGATACGCGGTCACGTGGGAAAAGCTTGGCCAGCTATTTTCACGTTATTTTTGAATAATCCAGCTAGTTGTATGAAAAGTCAATTCGTCGCCCTTTACTACTTTAGTTAACGAACACCACATTTAAGATTTAAAGCCGCTAAATTTGCAGCTCCAAATTTTGCAGTAGAATTTTGTTATCGATGATGATCCCTTTTTTTCGTAATTTAGAATATCAAATCGAATAAATAAATTGATTCGGGTGGTTAACGGTTGTAGATTTAATCAAAATACATTTCACGTTTTTTTCGAAATTAATTACGTTAAAATAATGTCTGTGTCAATTTGACCACTAAAACATCAAAGTAACGGCTTTGAGCCTACTTTCGAAAAAATTGAAAATTATTTTTTTCAAGTGACTCCTTAAGGGGATTGTGGGTGCTTCCAGTAATGTGCTGGGGGAAAATAAGGCGTTTTTAAAACTCAAATATCTTTTGTGCGAATTGAGTGAACGTTTATTTTTCCAATTGTATATTGTAGTCCGTAACCTTGAGAAGTCAAAAACTGATTAATTTCCAGAAAATATT
>SCLH01000558.1:263474-273797 GCA_004367855.1 Oikopleura vanhoeffeni | reverse complement strand
GCGTCTTTTAGTGTAATCGGGTACATCGCAAAAAACACCCTAATGATGTCCGTCCTATTATAACTTATAATTTATAAGTACCGTGACAAACTTTTCAAAAAAAAAGTGCGTCCTAAGTGTCCGTCCTACTAAACGCATTCTACTGTACGTAATTGAAATTTCAGCCTATTTTGTAGAGCTAATACGTTATTTAAATTATTTTTGACTCCGAAATATTCAAATAATGCAACCAATCAAAATGGATTCAATCTAAATGAACTCGTTAAAAACTTGTTACATAATTTAGGCATAAATAGCCTATGGCATGGGCCCGATGCCCTCTTGATATTCGACTGCTACAGTCATTTTTATTCCTCAAAAATTGCTTTTAAATTCTGCTTAACCCTCCGAGGCATATAGCCTTTTGAAAGGCTAAAGTGACGTTAAATCAGCCAAAAATGATGGAAAAAATGATCGCAGAAACTTCTCCTTCCAATACATTTTGAAATTCAAAAATGTGAATCTGAAAATATTTTTCTAAAGATTTTATTCGGATACTTGATTCAATTTTATCCGCCATTTTTTGTCTTAACTTTTACTTTCGAAAAATCTTTTTGATCAAATTTGAATGTAATTTATAAATTTGACAAATATATAATTTGTGGAAACTCATGCCAGAGTGGATACTCTTAGAACACCACTACTCACGTCACTCACACAACGTCCTACAGTTTCTCAACGTTCCTGGACAGTTTGTCTCAAGAAGGTCCTGACTAAAAATTTCAATCGATATAATTTTACCAAAAAACCGGTCTGACACTTTTCGATTTTGATTAAAGAAAATATTTTGGCAAAACCTATGATTTTTCTTTGATTAATTTTTCATCATTTTTCAACTTGTCTGTTCTTAAATTAATAACCGATTGTGATCTGTTTCAGGGCCTCGGTGCATTTTGACAATTTGCATTTTTTCATTTTTTTTTGTTTGATGGGAAATTTTTGCCACTTCAAATTTCGAATAAGAAACTTTTTCGAACACAGCTTGTACACTTTTCAGCTTGCTTTTGTTATATTTGATTTCTTCAGAGGATTAATTTTACTTTCTAAATGTCTTGTTTGAAAAAACACTCAAAAAACGCGCGTTTGGTTTACCTGTCTAACATTACAGTAAAATTTATTTTTTATTAATTAGGACTCTAAATACGTCTGATCGGACGTTTGAAATTTATTAGTTTAAATTCAGTCGATTTTTAGTCAAATCGATAATTTAAATTTTGAAAAAGTCGAAAAAAAACGAATGTTTACACATCGAAAGAAATTCATTTTTTTTTCATGAGTTAAATGTGAATAAATTTAAACGTCACAGTTGGCCTGACCAATTGGGCAAGTCTGTTAAATAAGTTTTTTTTAATTTTTGACTAGACTTTATTTCGCGCACCGTATTTTCATTCAGAAAAGTATGATTCCGATGTATACAACAGGAGCGAAGAAACAAAACGAAATCAAATTTAAATATAGTGAAATAGCCATTCCCAATAGTTTCAGCTAAGGATTCCAAAAAATTAGTTTGAAAATTTTTGAACAATAAAAAAGTTTGAACGAAAAATAAGGCATTTTTTATTATGTTTGGAACTTTTATCCAAAATTTCTCATAATCTGAATTTGTCTAACCGTACGAAGCCTCTGAAATCCCAAAAATCACTAACACCAGTGGTGTTACACCACCCCCTTAAGTTGAATAAAAACCTAAAAAAACTAATTTTCAAAGAAAATGACCAAAAAAAAGTGTAAGTGACAAACGTCCTGACAGTTTCTCAAACGTCCTGACGGTTTCCCAAACGTCCTGACACTTTCTCAAACGTCCTGACAAAAATTGTCAAATCATAGGTGTCAGGACGTTTGAGTATGTGGTGTACCATATTTGCCTTAATATTGTAATAATAATCAGATAATTTCATTAAATCAAGAAAACTAACAATTTTTTCTTAAAAAACATGATATTTTCATGAATATTTTGAACTTATTTAAAAATATTTTTTGATTCCTAACAGATAAAGTCAATCAGACAAAATTATTAAGTAGAACAAAGCACTGCGGAGTTAAGGAGATGAACATACATTTTCCGGAGCCTACCATGACGTGGTTTAAATAACCTTGCTTTTCAAACGTTTTTTTCTAGAATTAAACATAAAATTTCTATAATATGAAATTTTTTTTCAAAAGTTTAACTCTTCAACTTGATCATATAGGAAAAATTGAAGGTTGATCTTATAAAAGTTTTCTGTAAACAACGCTCAAAAAATAGCCTTCTTAAAGGCTTTTATGCCTTGGTGGAACTTTTTTTTAAATGCTTCGGAGAGTTAAAGGAATTCATTTCAAGACAAAAAACGTCTGCTCGAGTCAGAATTGGTTAAACTTTCGTGAACGGTTTCGTCTTTATGTAAGATGTAATGGATGATCCCATTAGTTAAATTTGATGGTTTGGCTCGAGTGCCAAGAGTGACTTCATGGTTAAAACAAATTGTCGTCCACTAGAAATATTTTTTGGCATTTTTTTAAACGAATTAGAAAGTAAATTTTAGCGGGAAATTGAGTTGACCACGAGAACCAAATATTCGTAAGGAAGATGGTTTTATATTGGTTTACTTTTCAAGAGAGGAAAATTCAATTTTTATGGTCATTTGAAGGTGTTAATTGTCTTTTATTTGTTAGCATAAATATATCTAAGATTCTTTAAAATGTATGTAGGCGTTTTATCAAAATCACTGAAACAGCGCGCTAAATGACCACTCAGTGCCAATCGGCACTGTCTGAGTACCGGGGTTAAAACCGTTCTCCCTAACGAAATAAGGCTTCATTGGTCAACTACTGTATAACTTTAGTTTATTTGAATCCTTATATTTTTGTACAGTGCGATAAAATCCATTAAAATGATATTTAGCAGAGACCCTGTAGCATTTTTTGATTTTCGAATCCCTTCCAAATGGTTTTTTGTTGTGCATGGATGTAGTCGTAGCATTCTTTCACTAAATAAATTAGGCAAAATGAACTCAAATTAAAATGATTGATGAGCTTGGCGGGATGGCATGCATGAAAAATAAATTTCGCAAATATGACATTTACGACGCGGGAGTTTCAAGTGGCGCCGAGACTTGAATTGTTTCGCAAACCATGCTATTTAACAAAAGCATCTAAACCTACCCATAAATCACACAAGTGTCGACAAATCATTTTTTGTTTCAACGCAACTTAAAACTCACGCAGGACATAGCCTATGTAACATAGGTCATTTATGGGATGGTAATTGTTTATTCATATCGTGAAAATTTCACCGATTAAATTTCCTCCCAATCAGGAAAACAACTCTATTGAACTAAATTTAATGACCACTTTAAGGGGGTGGCATAAGTCCAGCAGATTGGTACATTTTTCAGAGCAATATCCCCTATTCACACTTTTGTTAATATCGGCCCTGATTAGGAAACGTAGTGTGATTTTAAAGTAGTAGGGCCGGGATATTAAACAAAATGTGTGAATAAGGGAATATATCCCCCCTTTATCACCTTTTGGTTTAGAATGCGTAGCCACAACGTTAAAATCACACGTTAAAAAGGAGTAAGTGGGCTACGCATTCTAACGCAAAGGTGATAAAGGGGATATGAAAAGAAAAAAAATGTGGAAGTTTAATTTTTTTATTTTTTATCTCAACAAAGTGTTCATTCTCAAACGTTCACAATTTTAATTTTCTAAACATAACTAACTATAGTAAAAATACAAAAAAACACTTTTCACTGTGCATCAATTTCCAACTTAACCCAACTATAGATTTTTTTTTAACGAGGATATAAATAAACTCATTTATTTTCTGGTGTACTCCGCTAATTGTTTCCTAATAACTCTGCACAGTCGAAAATTTGCTAAAATATCAAAGTTTTTTTTCCATGCAAAAAGGGTAAAAATTGGCAAAAAGTAGAGAAAAACTGGCTTTTTTTTGAGATAAAAATTGACCTTAAATTGCGTTTTGATATTAAAAAAATGTCTGACTATTAAACAAATGGCGCCTATTACACCCACCATTTTATTGGGAATTTTTCCAAACCCATAAAATTTTTAAAGATTCAGTGCCGAATGGCACTTATCGAGTGCACAGTCAAGTGTTTAAAAATTGGTCATCAACCAGTTCAAATGATAATCGCGCGACCTACCGATTAGTTTGACATAACGGCGATTTAATAGATACAAAACATTTAATTATGTATTCTGCATGATTTTTTATGAAGAGTTCAAAAACACGAATAAAAAATTTTGGACTTGATTTGGGGAAATTTCATAATTTTTTCTTAAAAAGTCGAAAAAAATATAAAATAAACAATTTATGATTTTTCAAAACAGCGGGTCAGAAAATATGTAGGAATCCATGAAAAAGTTAAAGTAGCTAATTTTTTTGGTTTTTTACGCCACAGATTTCAGTTATTAAAACAAAAAAAATTTTGGACCTAAAAATGCGGAAAATTTTATAATGCTTCGATTTTTTTTCAAATATTTTACGATTTCACAGATGAAAACCCGAACTAGGGTGTTACAGTTTTTTCAGCATTGGATTCTATCGATATTTATGGAAAATAGAAAAAGTACAATTTGTTTCAAAAATTTGTCAGAGACCAAGAAAAGTTTTGCTAAAATTACGGGCTTCTCATTGGTCGAAAACCGACTTTACTCAAAACTGAGAAACAGTGGTTTCGGGGAGTGTTCTCCTGAATCTCCGATTCCCGACTAACTATATTATAATTTTTTCGGGCTAATCATTTTTGGGAGATATCGCAGTTTTAAATTTCAAAAATTGCATTTTTTGAGAAATTTTACGACATTTCGGCATAAATTGTCAAAAAATCGCTTGTGGAAATTATGCGACTATAACTTAAAGATAGCTCTCGTAAAGGCGGCACCATACATTTGAAAAGTTGGAAAGAAAAGGAAATTGCGACAGGTCGATATCCCCAAGCAAATGTCACGAATTTTTGAAGCTTATTTTTAGCTATTTTTATATTGCTTTAATGGACCATATCCTCAGAATATTACCAATCAATGCTTTCAAAAGTTTAAATAATATTCGGTATCACTGCAACGAGACGAAAATGTAAGCATAAAAATCGTCCAATTTGAAAAACTTCGAAATTTTTTAAATCCTGTGCTTCTAATTGGTCGAATATGATTTTTTGATATATTGACTTAGAACTGTTAAATGTCAGTACAAATATTCGTTAAGCTAACTGATATTAAATATAATATAATATGGGGAACGATTTATAAGAAAATTTATAGAGAATTTCGGATTTGAAATTTTGTGATGACTCATACTTTTTGCGAAAGCCAAAGTAAAAAACTTCGAATATGAAAGTCGGCGCAATTAATTTATTTTTTTAATCATAAGCTCAAGTACGTAAGAGATCAGGCTAAAAAACTGTATATCATGAAGACATTTCCACGAACGGTTTTTTATATAATATTTCGCAGTTTATCGATTTGCGTAGGCGGAATTGAGAATTTTCTGATTTAAAATGCTATTTTCGTACAGAAATATTGATTTTTTGGAAATCGGCTATATGAAAAAAATGCATCCGCCATCCCTGAAATAACCCGTTGTTAACTCAATAGAGAAAATCCAAGAAGGTCGAAGAATAACCTGTAAAGCCTAACGCCGAACTCACAATCTTTCTAAAATGGAATAAAAATAATTTGATGAAGCGGAAACATATTCAAATTGGTTCAGCTAACTATAATAAGCATGAAAAAAATATACTGACTTAACTATTTTCGGTAAGTTATATCCCTATTCACACTTTTGTTAATATCCCGGCCCGATTAGGACACGTAGTTGTTTTTCTTTCCATCAAAAACTTTCATTCTGCAATTCCCCTAATGGCCCGCCATTGATCGTTTAATTGACCTCTGAGGCCTTTTGCAGCAACGCAGGGTCTCTTCAGGCGCCTTTATACTTTCGTCCCTTTAACCCCCTCCTATTAAGGGTGGACGAAAAATCTACTTGCGCTTGGCCCGCACCGTTTTTTAAGTAGTCAAAGGGCCCGGGGATATTAACAAAAGTGTGATAAGGGATATTGACTCCATGATGCCAGGTTTATGCCCCCTTAATACTTCGAAATAATTTAGATTTTTTAAAATAAAACTTAAATTTGTCATTTTAACAAATAAAAAAACATAATATTTGGATGATAAGAAGTTTGATAACCTTTTTTGTTAAAACTTGAGAAAAATCTCACCTGAAACCATTTTCCAGAGAACATTGTTCATATGAAATTTTTCCGACAAAATTCTTTTCTTTAAAAATATTTCTCCATATTTTTTCGGGATGAATGTAATTTCCTTCATTTGTTGCCACGGAAAAGTAAACGGATGGAACATTATAAATTTCGCAAAATTTTATAATCAATTTTAGACACGCATTTGTTTCATCAGTCACAATTTCATCTGATTCGGCAGCTTTTAGAGCGTCGTTTTCATCAAAAATTATATTTTCGATAAATTCTATAGATTTATGACTAAAAGGAATTATGGAAATTGAGTTGGAATTATTCTTATTTACCGCGTGAGTCACAAGAAGAGTCGAGACGTAAAAAATCATTGTCGAGATGGTACATGTAGATAAAATTGATTTTGACCCATCAGAAACCTGGATTTTTTAGAAAATTTTCAAAATTTCATAAGTTTTTTGGTCTCTTTTATCAACAAATTTTGTTTGTTTTTATGACTATAATAGATTTTAAATTATGAATAACCTACTTGAGAACTAGTAGTTGCCCAGTTGAAACGTCATTTTATAAAACTGATTCAAAAATTCGATGCCGATCAAAATTATTTTATTTATAACTTGCTTTTCAAAAATCCCTATACTTCCATAATGGGTTATCATTGCAAAGTTTGATCGCATCTTTGTCAAAATTTTCCGCTGAAAAGTTCATTCTAAACAGTATCAAGTGAGTTATTTCTGATGCAGGTGAGAATATGAAATTCGTATGGACATATATCGAAAAATGATGAATAATTTGGCAGAGTGTGTGATTAATAGTGCAGTGTTTTTTTATAAATTCTATTAAAATTTGAAGACATTTCAGTGATCTTTTCCGAATGAAATAATGATCGGCTTTCGATTTTCTCGATTTTGGTCATTTTGTGCCCAAACCGAGAGCAAGCCATCTGACCCTAAGGTGAACAAAAAAAGGCCATCTCGCGACAGACATAGAGAAATACAGCTAGCACCAGAAGAGTTAAGAGTTCGGATTCTAGAAAGATTTAAAGAATTCCAAAAATGAATTGTGCCATCGATATGTCCAGTAATAATAGCATTGCAGGATCGACCTTCTGTCGAATTTGTCCAATGAGTACACAGAATTGGCGAATCCGTATTTGCAGCTTCAACAAGCTGACCATTAATTGTCCAGAGTCGTAATTGAGAATGTCTTATAGAATAGGTTTATTTTTTTTATTTATGTAAATAAAAATTTTTGATCTTTCATTGTTTATCCTTCATATTTTTCACCAAAATCTTCGATGTAAAGGTGTGTCACCTGGTGTGAGTGTCGCTGATTGGGCTGTTTTTTTGAAGTTTTTTGACGCGGTTTCTCGATTATCTGGCTAAGATGGTATTAAAAACTTACTTAACTTGAAGGACAAGTCTTAAAGATCATTTCAACACTAATTAAAATCTGATACAATCCAAACTACGCCCACACAGGAACCTTTAATAAGCCTACTCAAAAGACACTTAACCATTACACACGAATCGTACAATATTGTACGAAAGTGCATTTTTTTTGACCCACGAATTCGATGTAAAATTCTAACCGCTTAATATTTTTTTATGGGATTCACTGACAGTGAATCACTGTGATTATACAAAATTGTCTGAAATTTTCAAATATCGATTTTAAAAATAAATTGCATCGCTCGTTTTCGACTGAGAGCGGACAAAAGACAAAACAAAATATAATTGTGAGCTCTCCTCTTAAAGTTAAGCTCCGCTTCATACAAATGGCTGTAGAAGTCTAGTATGAAAATATTTCCAACCGAAAACATCAGAGACAATATAAAATTGTACGAGGATTAAGATTATGTTAATTAAAATGTCATGGCATATTCTTCTGTCAAGTGAGAGCGTTCAAAAAAATGAAAACAGTTTTTTCTGAACACCTTTGTCTCACAAAACTGACGATTGACATTAAACGAATTATTATAATGTTTTTAAACTCCCCTCACTGATGCAGAATTTTTCAAGGAACAAAACTGTTTTTTTCAAAATTAAATTAGAATTATACTTTGTCAAAGCATGGGGTTTTAAGTTGGGTGTATGCCAAAATTTAAAAAATCACAAAAAAACAACTTTAAATACAAGCAAAAATAGTTTATGAATCACACTGTATGATTGATAAAACTCAGATATAACAATAAATTAATCTCACTAACCGATAAATATTTCTCTATAATAAATTTATCTCTTTTGAAGTTAATCAATCGCAGCTTTACCTCTAATTTAGTATTTTTTTGATATTTTTTTATTTCGATCTGTTTTTGAATGAACACACACATCGGCTCGGTCTTGATATTCGGTCTCTGCGTGATACTGACGCTTTACCCAGATTCACAGCAGACAAATCATCCCTATATAATCTTTTTTGTTGATAATTATGATCGAACCAAATTTATTGCGCTTTTTTGTGCTCTTTAGCGCCTCATATACATTTGTAGTTTAAAAATATACATAATCAAAAATGTCATTTTATAGATTAAATCTAAAACAATTTATTTTCATCTATTTGAGCGAAACAAAACTTAGAGAAAAAATGAGAAAATTTTTGAAAAAATTAATTTACAAAAAACTTTGTTACTCTAATAATACTTATCAAAAAATAATTTTGAAAAATGCATTAGTTAGGTAATTATTTAATGTTTCAAATGTAATTAAAATACAAAATTTGAAAATGAGTGAGTTTTTATATAGACAGAAATATCGAAAATGTGACTTTTATCGCTGAAGGAGTGTCGGTTTTGAGCCCTTTTGAATCTGAAAAATACTACTTTGAAAGAACAGGTTTGAGATATTTGTTTGAACTTTTTTAGTCGTAACTTTACCAGATCGGATTGTGTGATAGTGATTTTATGATTTTTTTCGAAAAGGCTTGTACAATTTAGTACAATAAGTGTGTAATGGGATAGAAAATTATTGGTGTGTAATGGTTAAAAGCTATCTCCTCCTACAACTTAATTTTTTTTTGGGCCAGACTTCAGAGAGTCCCTGGCAGAGACGCAATATTAACAATAAACTATAGTCAGTTTTTCGAAATTTTGTTTTTTGACGAAAAAAATTGTTCGTTGAAAGCAAAATTTTCTAAAAACTGGCTCTAGTTTATTTATTGCTTCTCAGGAGCTTCAAACAAACAAAATTAGAAAAAATGATGAAAATTGTAGGAGGAGATAGATTTTTAGTGTTTTTTGGGAGGCTTATTCAAGATTCCTGTGTGAGCTTAGCTTGGATTGTATCCGATTACAATCATTGTTGAATTGATCTTGAAGAATTGTTCCTAAGTTAAGCAAATTTTCGGAATACCACCTGGACCAACTTGGACCCCACTCGCTTTGGTTCTCAATAATCAAGGGTCAAGATTCTTGACTCAAGAACGAATTTCATTGAGATGTTTTTTATGAAAATATAGAAAAATACATATTGGTTGTCTGTTTGGGATCCACTCAAAACGATGGTCAGTCTGTAAATGGGCAGTGGGCCAGCCGGAATTTGCCGCGCTGTGCAAATAATGGACAATCACATACATTTCGCGGTACACTTCATAAAACAGCTTGAGCTTAATTTAGAAAATAAATATAGAATTAATAGTACAATTAATTTCAAAAATTAATAAAAGACCGATTTATTTTAATAAATATTTTTCATAACTTCATAAAGAAAAATAAATATTTGGAACTAAATAAAAATACAATTAATTTCGAGACTACTGTATCGCGTACAATATACTTTTCTGGTCGCACAAAAGTATTATTAGCTTGAAAAATGATTTATCGAAGCGTTGCTTTTAAATAAAAGTATAATAAATATAAATACAATTAATTTCGAGAATAAATAAACTAAATAAAATTATCAATTGAAAGTGAAAACTTCAGACTGTAACCCAGGCTTCCAAAAGGGATGCATCCCCGCCGATTTTCCATCCCTATCCCGTTTTATTCCCCAAAACGGGATAAAAACGGGATAGGGATGAAGGGATAGATTATCCCCTTTTATCCCGGGTCCGGGATAGCCCTATCCCTTTTTATCCC
>SCLH01000558.1:219221-246533 GCA_004367855.1 Oikopleura vanhoeffeni | reverse complement strand
GTGCCTTGATTTTCAAATTTCTTGTTATTTAGAGAAATTTCCAAATAAATGGGTGTTTTTGCGCATGTTCGCTGGTACAATGGGATTTCGTCGAACAATATCAGATTTTTTGTAAAATACAAGCACTTCTTTACAAGTGTGCAAAGCGAGGAGGTGCGTTGATTTTGTTTACAATTTTCATCATAATTAGGCTTTTAGATGCATTCAAAGTTTATTTACCCTCAAATTCGTCGAAAATAGGATTTTGAAGAAAAATTCCAAAACTTTTTTTGAGTAAAAATCATAATTTTTGATACATTTTCGTCAGTAAGTTGCACAATAAAAATAAGTTGTAAAAATAGTCAGATCGAATGTCTAGATCACGAGAAAAAGTTAATTACCTGAAAAAAAAACTTANATTTTCGCAACTTTTTTTTTCTTTTCCCTATGAAATGCCTTTTTATTCGTTTTTTGTTTTGTTTTTTCAATTGTATAGCAAATTGGCTGAATTGTAGATTGTAAGATAATAAAAAATTTGTTAATGTTGATAATGAAATTAGCTTAATAATATATATGGCCTCGATTTATAAGAATGGCAAGCTAAGATGGCAGAAATGCCAGTGTCGGGTAACAGAACTCCTTCAAATCACTTTTTGAATGGGTAAAATTTAGCTCTAATTTGCCCACAGTTATTTTTAGAAAAATATCCAAAAATTTCTAGTTGTGTAATGAAGACTTTCTTGTACTTAGCAAGTTTATTATTTAGCTTGGGAGATGAAATATCGAAACGTTGCATAAAATAAAAATATTATATTTATCACAATCAGTGATCGTCCATCACCGAGATAACATATCTACAGCCCCCTAAAAGTAAAGTGGATCAGTTGAGGCCTTTTTTCGAAACCTACCGCTATACGGGAACGATTTTTAACACTAATTGTGACCAATAAGGAAAAGAGGAAACCGGATTCAAGAAAGAAGATAGTAAACTTACAGATTTTCTCCACGAAGGTCGTATTTATTAACTCTGCAAAAATAAAGAAATTACAAAATGGGCTCTATTTTAAGGGATATCCCCGGCCCCTAATTTGACATTTCTCGATAAAATTTAGCCAGGCACGGCTTTAAGATATATTCGATTAGCACATTTGGTAGAACTAGCCTTCACTTGCGTAAACATGTGTCAAAACTTTTTTTGCAGTGCATACACTCCCAGACACATAAGGAGACAGGGAGACCTAAGCCAAAACGGAAAACTATCTCCTCTGAGGTTTTATTTTGAAATAAACCTTAAATTTTAACTAACCTGTATGATAGTATTTAAAACTTCTGAGGAAGCGCTTTTGCGATAAGAGCTATATTTCTTTTCCAGAAATTGCGATATAACCAGCGTTTTTTGGAATGTTTGTATCTCCTCCTAGGGTTAAATTTCAAATTCACTCAAATTTTTGCAAAACGTAGCTCGAAACAAATAAAAACTTCTCGAGCGAGCTGTTTTTTTCAATTTTGACCCTAAACTCCGAATATGAATTTTTTCAAGGTTACGTGGAAAATTTCGTAAAAAAAAATGTGCTTTGATTTTTTCGAAAGTACGGCTCAAAAGAAAGCTAGGGACACACCAAGACGAAAGTTGGCTACGCTCAAACTCGATATTGTGAAGTTTGAGTTGGTCAAATTGACACAAACGTTATTTTGAACATTAATTTTGAGAAAATACTTAGATAAAAAATCGAAAAACGCAAAATTTTTTTGTTGTCATTGGGTTGTTTTATGGCGCTCAAAACATAAACAATTGATATTGGTGCATTTTTATAACAAAACATCAGAAACATGTAGGAGCCAGATTAAGGAGTGTTGGGCGTTTCAAAATCCATAGAAATCTCAAGAGTGTTGTATACCTGTACAACATTGGACTTAGTTGCTATTGGTCAATTCAGGGTAAATGTTATGACCTCACTATTGCCCAAAACACTTTTAGGCGACTGTAACTTATTATTTCCGTCAATGGCGGTGTTACCTCTTCTTACACTCTTGTATGCTGTATACTATCAAAATGAGGAGAGTTGTAAACAACACGTCATTTCTAGCGCAGTTTTTCGACAAGACGATAGGAATATATGAACTCTCATTTCGAAATGTTCTGTATTGAAGTTCAGCCGTTAATTGAATACCGAAAATTATGTTATATAATTAGGGAGCGAAACGGGCCGAAATTTTATTTTTGAAATAGAGTAACGCCACTAAAATCTAATCGAGGAAAAGAGATCATTTACATTGGCTCTGCAGGGCCCTGATTGGCTGAATCGTTAAAATCGACTCACAGGACATAGAGAGCATGAGTCACGTTACTGAGTACGGTATACTGGTATACGGCATACAAAAAACAAAACGGGTGTGAATTGTAAAAAGTAAAAAAGATGAAGCATTATTTTGTTTTCAATTTGTTGTTTTTTACCGGTTTTACTTTAAATTGCCAGTTAACTATCACTGCTATGATTTAGTCCAGAAAGGTTGCCGGTTCGGCCTCCCTATACTTATCTAAAAATTAATTCATTAATAATGAAATAATTATAAACATTAATGGTGCCTAAAATAAATTTTTATGTTACCCTTCCTGTGATATTCTAGAAACATCTGAGTAAAAGGAGGGAGTCGAAGCTAAAAGTGTAAAAATTGAGTTCCAGAATTTTGAATATCCGAAACCATAATGTACGGAGCAGTTTGACTCTGGATTACGTTGATGTTCTTCAATCCAAGTAAAAGTATTCTGTTCCTTCAACATTCATTTTCGACGAATTTTCTTGGAAACCCCAAGGGAGCCAGAGATTTGGGGACCCGAAAGGGGGATTACCCCGGGTATATTGGATTCATTTCCAAGGTCAATCTGACGGAAGTGTAATTGATAATATAAAATGGAAATACTTGTTTGAGGGTGAAATTATCGGATGATCATTATTGGCGAAAAGCTTATAGAAAATAGAAAAAACATTCAAAAATTAATTTTTATATCGGCAAAAAGATGCTTTATAATTTATTACTCCAGCACAAAAAATGAAAAAACCTCAAGTTTGGTAAATTTTAATTAAATAAAATGGCGTCTTTTTGGTATTTCAGGTTAAACAAAGAGGTGAAAAAATAACCCCAAAAATTGCATTAGAGATTTGCCTCTGAGTTTTCAAGAATATAGGAAATGTTTATAGCTTTATGACCGCAAAAACGTGCGCAGAACACCAAGGTCCGTTTAATCCATAAAAATTTCATTTGGCGGTAGAATGGGCAATAAACCGTTTTTCGGCTAATTTTAAGGGTCCGAGGGAAAATGCAATCTCCTCCCTGGATTTGTCAGGCATAAAATCAAAAGTGGTAAAAATGAGTCACTAAAGGGTAGGCAGCAGAGTACCACGGTCCATAATTGTCATTTTTGTTCCTTGGTCGTCGAAACAGCGATTTAATTTCTCGGAGAATCTCACAATTTTGACAAAATTGATGGAAATTATTTCCAATTCGCGATAAAAATAATTTTTGATGACCAAAAAGAATGAAAAAGAGTTCTTATCATTTAATTTTTGTGATAGAATTGTGACAGCCTCAAAATAATCTGGAAAATTTCATGACTGAGTCTTAAATGCGACCAGTACTCCTTAAGGGATAGGTGTTGTTTATTTTTTGAGTCCTTTATAGAATTAATTTATGATACATAAATATCGTTATGACTAAAGTTGACCCAAGGAATCTCATGGTGCAAATTATTTTTTTCTAAACAATCTAGAACAAAATCTAGAATTTTCAAAATTCGAATATTTTTTGCTTTAACCCCGCATAAAACCGGTATTTCACCATGAATATGAACTTTTTTATTGTGTGAATATGACTCGCCAAAAACGATGCATGACATTAAAATTATGGAAATGTCTTAAGGGGGTACTCAACGGTTTTTTAATTCAGGTTTGGGACATAATAACTGCACCAATAGCCTCAGGAAGGCCACAAAATTCATTTCTGCTCTTATCATAAAAAAATTTCGAGATTTTTCTCAAAATTTTCGAGTGTTTTTCAGATTTTGGGAAAAAATACATAAACGTCAATTTTAATGAAAATTCTAAAAAAGTAAAAGAGTAGCAACTTTTTACTTCAGTTTTTGCAGTAGCTTCAATTTGAGGGTACTTTTGGTACAATCGGCATGAAAATAAATTTCTAGAACTCCAAAAATTGACGTTCCGTTGAACTAAAATGCAATTTTTTATTAAAGGAGCAATGATTAAAAAAAATTTCACTTGAATTGAGAGACATGTTTCCACTAATTATATCAAATTTAAAAAAAATGTATCGAGTCTTCGTTCGAGAAAATTTCGTTTCAGTTTGGAATTTTCACATTTTCTTGATTCTAGAATATAAGGGATCAAAATTTCAACTGACGTAAGCAGATTTTTTGTTCAGTAGACTATGAGCTTTCATTGATGGTACTTTCAACTCAATAAGATCAAAAAAATTTTTCTAGAAATCATGAAATTGACTTCCGGCTGATTAACTTCCAATTTTTCTATAAATAGGAGCGATGTTTAAAAAAAAGTTTTCCCACTAGAAATTGAGAAGACATATTTCTCCGAATAATACCAAATTTAAAAAAAATTGTAATCGAGCTCGTTTTTGAGAAAACTGAGCTACAAATTCTAAAATATCATGAAATTACGTTTTTCATTATTCTAGAACAAGTCCGATCGAAATTTTCGCAAAATATTTCCGATAACTTCAACCTAGTAGTTAATTGTTATTCTTACAAAGTGTAATCAATTTCCATTAAGCCGTTTCGAGATAAAGACATTGAAGTCAAAATCAGTGTTCTAAGAACTCTACTCCCACTTGGTGCTGTGGTGCTCAAAAACTCTGTTTTTACTTTTGGTCGGAGCTTCATCTTTAAGGATTTTTAGAATTTCTATAACTTGTTTCGTTTTCTTCTGAGCCCCGATCTTAAAATCTCAAAACGCGTTGAGTACCGCCCCCTTAATCGAATTCTAGAAATTTCAATATTTTTTAAGAAAAAATGTTAAACCTAATTTATCGAAGTTGACGCTGATTGGTTCAAAATTTCGAGCAACGGTTAGCAGATTTTTTGATCAGTGAACTCTCAGCTTCAATTTGGTGGTACTTTTGTTCCGATCAGACGAACTTTTTTTTTCGAACTTTTCATTTCCGGTTCACTTAAGGGGGTAACAAGACAGGTTTTACTGATTTTCAAACGTTAGTCCTGAGCTAACCGCAATTCGTATTGAGTTCAACTTCGGATTCTAAGAGATATTTGTTTGACATTTTCAAAAATGGTGTCAAAAGTTTTTTGTATAGACCGGACCGGCGGTATATAACCGGTCCAAAAAAGTGATTTTTCCATTTTTTGGACCCATTTCATCTAGTTCCTGGATATCAAAATTTTCTTTTTTTTTTCAGTATAAACTTTAATTTTGTGAGCTTAACAGCCGTACAAAGCCTGATTTTCAATTTCTTGTTATTAGAGAAATTTCCAAAATAAATGGGTGATTTTTGCACATGTTCGCTGACCCATTTCATTTAGTCGAACAATATAGAATCTTTTTTGAATAAAAGCACTTCTTTAAAAGTGTGCAAAGCGAGGAGGTAAAAGAGCTTTTTAATTTTTTTTTCTCATTACTTTTTAGAGGCTACTCAAAGTTTAATTTACCCTCAAATTCGTCGAAAATAGGATTTTGAAGAAAAATTTCAAAACTTTTTTTGAGTAAAATCATAATTTTAATACATTTCGTCAGTAAGTTGCACAATAAAATTAGTTTAAAAAATAGTCGATCGAATGTCCTAGATCACGAGTTAAAAGTTAATTACTGAAAAAATACTTCAGAAAAAATTCCATATTTATGCAAAATTCGGAAATTTTTTTATCGAAATTCATCTTTTTTTAGGTTTTTATAAAGCAAACCGTTAACAAAAATAAGAATGCAGCTAAAATCAGCTTTCTATCACTTCTGAGTCTCGAGAAACAGCCTCCGTCGGTTACGCCAAATTTCTGGATCTCAGAAAATATTTGGATTTTTTTTTTCGAAATTTAGAAAATTTTGATTGCCATGTTCAAGATCTAATTCACAGTGATTTAATGCAACAAAAATTAAAGCAAAAAAGGTTATTACTTCAAAAAGATACAGTGCGGTTAAGGAAAATAAAACTTGGAAAATATAGAAAAATTTTTTGACATCGAAATTTTTTTTTTTTATATTTTGGAAGCAAACCAGCCACGAAAATGACAATGCCAACTAAAATTAGCTTCCTATCACTTCTGAGTCTCGAGATACAGCCTCCGTCGGTTACCCCCTTAAAATCAAATTTCTAGAATTCTAAAATAAAAATCAAAAATTCAGAACGATCATATTGACGACATTATATTTATCTACCTTATTCGAAAAAACGGCTCTATTCTGAACATCCGTTTATAAGAAGATAGAGTTTGAAGTCGAAAAATTGTAAAAATCCGGGTTAACCGATCAATATGATCGTTCTGAATTTTTTATTTTAGAATTCTAGAAATTTGATTTTAAGTGAACCGGAAATGAAAAGTTCGAAAAAAAAGTTCGTCTGATCGGAACAAAAGTACCACCAAATTGAAGCTGAGAGTTCACTGATCAAAAAATCTGCTAACCGTTGCTCGAAATTTTGAACCAATCAGCGTCAAATTCGATAATTAAAGTGAGATTCTAGAAAATAGAAGATCGAAATTCGAAAAAATTAGAACGATCATATTTTTGTACTCATTTATCCGGTACACTGTGTGAATTTTAGACGATTTGTATGTGGGGTCTAAAAAAGATAGATTTACAAAAAAAACGTTTACTGTGCTAGAATATACTCACCACCTGGTGGTGTGATGTTAGAATGTTGAGTTTGAGATGTGTGATCGTTAGACGAAGGATGAATCTACAAACAAGTATCCTTAGATTTTTCACAACTGACCTAGAATTATTCTGAGGCGTGATTGAAAGGTACCAAATTACGACACCTACCCCCCTTGCTAAACTATCCCCAAAAAGTTAAGCTAAAAGTTTTGAAAAAAAATGGAACAAAAATGTTAACTCCTAAATAATAACATAACTTCGCTTTTCCCTTTATTCACCTCAACTGGATACTGCATCAAATCATTAAAAGTTCTTCCAGCTGCTGAATTCAAGCTCATAAGATATTCAAAATTTGAAATTTCCCCTTTCTGCCATTTCAATGTCATATCCGAGACTCTATTTTTCGGTATTGCAAAGCTCTGAACTGATTTTTCTAGTTGACTTATTATCAGATAGGAACGGTAAAACATTTTATTATTATACATTTTTCAAATTATGTTTAAATTGTAGCTCTTGAAAAAATATAACGTTTAGTACAAAAAATTTTCCAAACAATTGTCAATCACTGCTAAAATATAGAAAAAACGTTTTTTAAATTGCCTATGTATAAGCATAAAATTTTCCTTGAATTATTTTTCAAAAAAATCAAAAATTTTAAGCTTAATCATAGGCAATTTGAAAAAAGATTTTCATTTTTAGCAGTCGCTCAAAAATGTTCTAATAACTACAATTTAAAAAATTTTAAGCAAATTTTTTTGCCGGTCCAACCTTAGCTTATAACTCGTTCTCTCTCAATATTAGTCGCAAAAGCGAACAGCTCTGTTTGCCCATTCTCCAGTGAAATTTCAACTGCACAGTCTACTAGACCAAACCAGTGGTTATTTATTTGCTTGATTGAATCTATCGTCCAAGTGCGACAAAACCCAGTTTCGTCCAGCATCCCACGAGAAACGAAACATGCTGATAGAGGCATATCTCCTACGTAGAAAATTTTTTCTTTTGAAATTAAAAATTCACCAGTGGCTTCATGTTCCGGAGTAATTCGTCTACATTTTTCTGTGAGATAAATCTCTTCGTGTGTATGGAGCCACTCAATTACAGCCTGTGTTAGGTTTTTATCGGTTTTTGACCATTTGAAACATATGATAGTTATTTAAAACCAGAAAAATATATTTTGTACAGAATTTTAAATCGAAAATTTTTATGTGGATGGAATTTCGAAAATTTAGAAAAAATCCAAGTTTTTGATTGGTCAAAAATCAACTCTCTTTGATTAAGAAACTAGAGCTGCGACCCAGCTGCTGCGTGTTCTCGAAAGTTTTGGGAATTAAACATTATACATGTAGAAAAAAATTGGCCTATTATTATAGAAGATAAATCATCACTTAAAATATCACAAAATGTCATTTTTTGGAGAAAATCACCTTATTCCGGCAAAAATTTTGAAAAAAACCTTTAATGGAGGTGCTAAAATGACACTACGAATTCCACTATTGTTGCCTTAGTGCTTGTCTTGGGTATAAAAATAGGCACAGTTGCTTGATATTTGGAGCGCCAAAGTTGATTGGTGTGTTATATCATCTGACCAACCTCCGGCCAATAAGGCGACGTAGGATTCGACACTATTGGGATTCGAACACGCGCTTTTGAGATCAACATCATTTCAAGATTCACTTTGGTTGGAAAAAAAGATAAATTGCGCGTGAACAAAGAATTTTAAAAATAGGGAGAAATAGTTATTCGAATATCACAAAATGCCATTTTTGAGAAAATCAAGTGATTCTTGGACAAAATTACTTGCGAAAGCATTTTCAAGCAAGAATTCTTAGATTTGGAATTATGCTAGATGTGATAAAATGACCCCCATTCCTTAATTGACCCAAATATCAGTTCGTATAAAGTATGCAAGGTGGTCGAAAAAGACCGATAACATCCTAGCCTGTGTATCCTCAGCTGGATCCTCTCTTAAGAATTGCACCATCGGTATATTCTTTTGGTTTTCGACTGGTAATTCTGATTGTAGCTCATTTTCGGTACTTGTTGTCCGGACAAATTTTGCTTTTATTCGCGGCATCGCGCGCTCTAATCGCCGACGCTCTTTATTTGGTCCTTCGGTGGGGGATAATTGCCAAACATGATTTATACCTAGAAGATATTTTTAAATTTTGGAAAAAATCGAATGAAGAGGGTGATCGACGCAAATCAGCACAAAATTATTGAATAAACTTATTTATCCTGGAAAGTTCATAACTGCTTATTTACTTAATTTAATATCAATGAGTAGTATTTTCAGGGTCCTAGGCTAGGACTAAGATTGCACCTCTAATTACTTTATAAAATACTTTTTATTCAATTCTTTAAAGATCTATAGAACCCACTTGTATCGAGCATGATTATTATAAATCGAAAGCTCTACAAATAAATGATTTTTTTTTAAAGCATATATATTATATCTCAAAAAAACACTGAACAACAAATATATTTTAGTCAGTTTTCAAGCAAGAATTGTAAATTAAGCTTGTAAATAACAATGTAAAAAATAAAAGTTTGGAAACATCATGAACTTAGTCAGAATTAAAAATTATTTTCTCCAATTATTTCAAAAATATATCCTGGTGGATTTCTTACCATAATTCTAATTTCGCAAAAAAATTAAACTTTTATGAGTTCAAGAATTAATTAGATTTTTATGCACAAGATGAGGCGGGGGGAACGTGAAAAGGGGCAGCCAATTACTGGCGCGCAGGTTTACCCGGAAAATCTTTAATCCAATTAATGTGCTTTTAGAACCACGTGATTAATGAGAGAGAGAAATAATTTTCCACGCTCGATCTTGAAAGTATGAAGTTGAAATGCAAAAACGCTCAAAAATGGATGATGGTTACTCTGTGATCATTAGTTACTGAATCTAGGAATTAACAAGTACCTGAATCCACATGCCAAACTGCTCTTTCGTGATTCAACTGAGTTAAAATTGTCCTCCAGGTATCTCTCGAAGCTACATCTACAGCAGCTACCGATTTGATTCGCTCATTCAGCCGTTTTCTAAGCACATTCTGGCGATTAACCACAACCTGTGTTATTTCCGAAGCACATTTTGATACACGATCTGCGTAATTTTGAGCTCTTTCTATAAGAGTTCGAAATTTTTTCCGAGTGTTTCTTGACCAGGCGGAACTTTTTTTCAGTTTTCGATCTTCGAAAGATTTTTGCTCCAATTCAAGATTTGTAATATCGTTGTTGACTTGAGCAGGAGCTTCGAATAGGGTGGGCAATGCGTTTGTCAAAAAGCTGCATCTTTATCTGTCAAAATACATAGCAACCCATATTTCTTGGCATCAACGTGAATCACGTTACGTGATTCACTCCAAAATCCCCCAGATTCGTTTTGTAATAATTTTTTTTTAAAGTATGTTTGAAGAAGATAATGTTAAGCTCTAGCGCTTCAAAATAATATCAATCAGCTATTTAGTACGAATGTAAATGGCAAGATATAAGTTTAGCGAAGTATAAAAGTGATTGGCAGTCGTATTATACGACTCGTATAGCTCACTGTAATTGGCTCACTTCAAAATAATTAGCGCTTTTTATTGGACAGAAAAATTAATTTCCACAAAACGAAGAATATTTACCTTATTACTGGTAAACTGGTAAGTGGATTGCAAGATTAGAAACACTTGTAATGTTTCAACTCATTGACCCAGGGGTACATTTGGATTTTTTGAATCGGACGTACCATTCTCGAAAACATACAAAAGCTTTTGATTATTACTTTTTCACTTCGCTAAACTTAAATATCGCCAATGAAAATTTGCTTTCTATATTCATGTTTGCACAAGAAAATAGCTTGATAAAATTCACCCACGCTTTTTAATGTCGCACATGACTCATGTGACATGAGGGATATAAGTATGCAAAAACCCCTGAGTCAGCTGTAGTTTCGGAAATGTAAAAATAACTTCACGTTTACCCAAGATCGCATTATCCACCCTATCTTCGTAGCCCATTTGAGAAATCAACTCAGAAAGCTCTGTAGCTTGACCTTTTTCTTCCGAGGTGATATTCGCAGCATGATAAAACGTGAGATACTGTAAATACAACTGAATCTGCGTTGCCTCATATTGACAGCCGTTAAAGATAAATAGTAAAATATGTTTCCGATTGATTTCGCGTGCAATTGATAATGGTACTAATCTCGCTTTACCGCCCACTGGTGACACCATAAATGTGATTAATTCGGCAAAATGCGGCGCTAATGGAAGGGCCAATCTTTGAGCAAATCTTGTTTTGGTCGTTCTAACTCCCACTTGTTGACCAAAAGATACGGCTTCGGCAACCCAATGTAGTAACATGTAGAAAATTTGGGTGGCGAAAACGGAATCGAAATCGGGATTTTCGGTCTTATATTAATTCTTAAATTTTGATATATTTTAAATTATGACGTTAATTTGACAATATCTGCATTTTTACACCGATTTTAGGGGGGGGGTGTGCCTAAAGATAGATTCACCCCTTTTATTTTGTTTTCTCTCGATGGTAAACGTTTTGTTTATTCGGAATTAGCCGGCGAATTTGAACAAAAATAAGGACAATTTTAAGGGGGTATGCGACTCTGATTTGACATATTCTCGAAATTATATTGAAAATACTTATTTGTAGATCTATCTTTGATCTTGCGACTCAGTACATCAAAAATAGTTTTTGAAATTAACACTTGTTGTTACAGTATATTTACAAAGAGACATTTCCGTAACTTGTAAATCTATCTCCTCCTAGGCGCTATATCGAAATAAGCTCAAATTTTCACAGAAGACGTAACGATGGCATGCCAAAATTTAAGCGCAAGCTTTTTTGGATCGGATGACTAACCAATTCTAGAACGGCAAATAACCAACGTTTTTATACAATTTCAGACGCTAAAATCTATCTCCTCCGCGGATAAATTTTCAAAATAGCTCAAATTTTTAGTAAGTAGTCATCATTACATTTTTAAGATATAAGCGCGAGCTTTTCTGAAATTGCCAGTTGAAATTTTAAATTTGATTTTTTGGTCAATTTCCCTAAAAAAATGTCACGTGATGAGACTGAAAATACCACTGAAATCAAGCTGACAATTTACTGATCGGAAAATGTTCTTACGCCATATAGAAATTTTCTATTTAGACCCGTCAAATAAGCGAATATGTAACATATTATATGTTTGATGCCACAAAAATACTAAGAAAAAAATCTAGTATATCCCATATTCACACTTTTGTGAATATCCCGGCCCTGATTAGGAAACGTTGTGTGTTTTTAAGTAGTATGGCCGGTATATTCACAAAAGTGTGAATAGGGGATATATGGATCAACGGCCCTCAGAGTATAAATCCTAACTATTTGAAAAATGCGAAATCTGAGCATTTGATTGGTTGATTCTTTCCTAATCTGACCAATGAAATCGGCCTATTCNACGGTTTTGATTGGGTGCTAATATCTTGCGTTGTTTGTATCATTCAAATAGTTAGGATTTATACTCTGAGGGCCGTTGATCCATATAGGAACATATGATATGTAAGCTATCATTTGTTAAATATACTATGTTATTTTCGATTATTATCACACTATTTTTATAATTTTTAATGTTGTATTTTTTAAGAACCTGCCTGATAAGAATGGGTATTATAATTAACTGATTGTGAAGAAATATGGGAATGCTTTTGACTCAATTCTTCATTCAAAATATCACTATGTTGAGCACACTTGGCCGGACCTTGATATTGAATTCTCATGATTGCATTTTTTATTATCAAGCTCAATAAGGGCTGACAAATTTCAGATCAGATTAAATTTTAATTTTTTTAGAGAAGCCGTGGAGACGTTTTCTGGAATTTATAGCAAAATATCATATTTTCATTTATTTTCATACAATCTTACTAGTAGTAAGACTACACCAACTACCCATTTAGGGAAACCCACTTTCGCGAAAAAANAAAAAATGGTTTCCATAAATGGTAAGGGGTTTCCATTAAGTGGTTAGGGGTTTCCATTAAATGGTAAGGGGTTTCCATTATCGGGAGTTTCCATAAATGGTTAGTTGGTGTATATGAAAATAAATGAAAATATGATATATAGTAAGTTACTACAAAGGTAGCCAAAGAATTTCACCAACTGCACCAGATCATTCGGCGATTTTCTTCAAAAGTTGGAACCAGTCTAATTTTAGAAAAAACATTGAAAATTTAAAAAATGTGGATTGGAAGTTTCGATTTTTTGAGCAACTGTAGAATGCCTGGGGTTAATACAAAAGTTTTTCTGAGGACAAGTAAAAAAATTATATTAACGGAACCAACAAAGTTTTTTGGGAAACTTTCGAGACTCACTATGAAAAAATTATCCGGAACTTAATTTAAAATCAGGATTCTTAATTCGAAGTATTCAATTTGTCAACCCATAACTAAGTCGTTCAGTTATTTCACTTTCTGGAATTTTGAATTTGAATGGAGCCGCCACATCTGGGGATCCCCCTGGGATTTTATGCTTCGGAGTCGAAGTTGAAGAGCTTGGAACCCTTTCCGAAACGGAAAAAAGTGAGCTCGATCTTCTTAACGAATTTTCTGAAAGCCGTTCGGTTGCCAAATCTGTATTCATTAATAAAGATTCTATGGCGACGCAATACACTGAAAATAAAATTCTTCGTAGTTCGGTTACTCTGTAGCAATAGTCACAAAAATAGACAGAATCTTCTTGGTCGCTGTCTACTTGTTGGCACGATTCGTCTGAGTTTCCTTCAGTTTCTTTCATTTCTTGGTGAGACAACGCATCTATGATATCCTGAACAACTAGGAAATGTCCTGAATTTGTAGTGCAGCATCTTAATTAGGTTTATTTTTTGGGAGCGTGCTTTCCGTACCCAAATTGGTCTGAATAAAAAAAAAAAATTCAGACCAATTTGGGTACCATTATTTTGGGAGCGTGCTTTCCGTACCCAAATTGACCAATCGATTTTTTTGTCCTCCCTATACGTTGCTTAAGCCGTGCTTTCCGTACCCAAATTGGTCTATATTATTTTTTTTTATTTAGGTCAACTTGGGTACGGAAAGCACGAGCGTGCTTAGCGTACCCAAATTGGTCTGAATGAAAAATATGTTGTGAAAACCGCAACGTCATGATTATGTGTAATTAGGGTGGTTGAGGAATTCCACCGACTGCACTNGACTAAAAATCTGGCGTCATTTTTACACGCTGATTCTATTGCTGGGAAAATTTGCAGAAAAAACACTCGCAAAAAAGAGCAAAACAGAGAAAATTGAAGTAAAAAACGAGGACAGTGTGTGCAGCCCCTATTTTCTTGCGTAGCGGCTGTAAGAAATCCCTGGATTCGTGCGATTTTTGTGCCGAATCGCTCAGTTGAGTCTCGGATCTTCATCTTTGAGTGGTGGCAGTTTTCGTAATTAATGTCCGTAGCAGCTCCCAAGACTTTTAAATTGCAAATGAATGGATCACCTAAAGAATTAGCCCGTATTGCATCATAAATTCGTAAAGTATGAATTTGATCATTTCTAAATCACAAATATTTAGCTTTAAAATCTCCAGCGGTTTAATTTTACTTTGTTCTCTAAGACTATTTGCTATATGTAACAATTAAATAAGGCCCCCGTTTGTACCTTTAAAATTTCTGATGGTACGTTTATCTTGCCTCTTGGTTGCTAAGTTCTGGTTGGCATTCTCTGTCGTTTGTTTTTAAATTCTTCTGTTCGCTGTCCCTTCTGTTCCTCACTGCGAATACTGTCTTTTTAGCCTACACGCAGTATTCTTAGTGTCCTGATGAGCTTTGAAGTCTTGTCAAAATTAAAATCGTTTATTTGGAGGTAAACCCTGGGTTTCGCGCTTGCAAAGAACTTTTGTTCTTATCCGCGTGTTTGTGATATACTTATGAGACCTAGGGGCGATAATGGTTTAACCTTCATGACCCATATATGTCTGTGAATAAGCGGGATAGTTGTTTGCTCGCTCTGATTATCCCAGCGTTAATCCAAATAATCATATTTCGATGGGTTGGTTCATTTTTGTTATAAGTGGTGTTTTAATGTGTTATCCTCCAAATTCGATTATGCTAGCTATGTATACAAATGTCCCTATCTCTCGAATATGGATATTGCAAGTAAGCTTGCGCTGCTGTAAACGACTTCAAGATTCAGTTCAACGTCTTATTATCTCTGTGTTATTAATGAACGATAGCCTATCGCGTATCAAACTTTAGTTCGTTTCAAAATAGGTTAGAGTCGCAGATTTTCTGTCTTTCTTTACGGCCAGTTCAGTCCAGTGTTTCGATCGTAATCTCTAAAGTTGCTAAATCCTCGATTAGTTTGCATAGTTCTGCCATGTTTTCGACATACTTTGTGTTGAATTTGATTGCAGCTTCATCGTTGAATGGTTTCTCTATCGTAGCAAAGCAGGTAATTATGGTTGTAGCAATTTCTTCTGCCTTTTAGCCTCAGGCTTCAAACGTGCATGTGAGTGACAAATGTCAAATACCATATTTCATGTGACAATTCTGCTGGATGGCCGAACGTGCGACCCCACTAATTTTGTCAGTTTTGATTTTTTTTATCGAATCAGACCACTACATCTTTTGGCATTTCTCCTTTCGAGGACAGTTGGCCGACTTTGTTATTGTACGTTAGATTCATATCTGCTTTTGAGGAACATAAATGTTTCTTCGCTGAGCGCACAGAACGCTTTCTACTACTATTCTTTTTCTATCTGGAGGAACCATCATACGGCTTTCCTAGTTTTACAGTGTGTTGCTGTGCGGAACCCTCGTAATGCAACTTTTTTTCTACAAACGTAATCATATGATCTCTCTTGATCATCGTCCCGAATTTGTCGTTGCTTTAACTATACTCTGGAAAGTGTGTTTGTGAGATTTAGTCCGTTCGTAAGTGATAATTGCTGTTGGTGCTTACTTCCACTGTATTAATCAATCGCTATGGTTTAAGTGTGACTTATGGGATGCAGTATGATAACAGATTCCTGGGTGCTTTCACACATGCTTTGCTTGACGAATCTGCAATAATACCAACACCTTTAAGGACGTAAAAGATGAAATTATTTCACTTTGTCCTGGCAAATGAATCCCAAATAACCCATACGCCTGGAATGGAATACTGATGAAATTATTCTTCTTCCTGTCAATCAAACTAAAATCAAGAACCGCTTGTAGGTCCCTAAAAATGGACATTTCCCTACTTTTTCTGGTAAATAATCAGAATAAGCTAAACCCGCCTTGTAAGGTCATACAAAGGAATTTCCTCAACTTTTTCTGGTAAAATTAAATCTAAATAATCTAACGCCTTGTAAGCATAAACATGGCATTTCCTCTACGTTTCCTGTAAAAAATCTAAATAATCTAACCGCCTGTAAGGTCATAAACAAGGAATTTCCCTCTACTTTTTTCTGGTCAAACTAATCTAAATAACCTAACGCCTTAAAGGTCCATAGAAAAGGAATTTCTTCACTTTTTTCTGGAATAGAATCTAAATAATCTAACGCCTTGTCAGGGTTCATCAAAATGCGAATTCCTCTACTTTTTGCTGGTAAATAATCTAAATAATCTAACGCCTGTAGCGTCATCACAAATGAATTTCTTCTAACTTTCCTGCAAATCAATCTAAATAATCTAATGCCTTTTAAGGTAATATAATGAATTCCATATACTTTGTCTGGAACATAAACTAAATAATCTAAGCCTTAAGGCTCATAAAATGGAATTCCTCTAGCTTTTTCCTGATAATAAATCAAATATCATGCCTTAAGGTCAAAAATGAATTTCGCCTCTACTTTCGGTAAATAAATCTAAAATCTAATGCCTTTAAGGTCCATACAAAGAATTTCCTCTACTTTTTCCTGTAAATAAATCTAAATAATCTAATGCCTTAAAGGTCATCAAACAAATGGAATTCCTCTACTTTTTCTGTAAATAATCCAATAATCTTACATGCCTGAAGCATCGAAAAAGGAATGTTCCTCTACTTTTTGCTGTGAATAAATCTAAATAATCTATGCCTTTAAGGGTCATAAAATGGAAATTCCTCTACTTTTCCTGATAACTAAATCTAGAATAACTCTACATGCCTTATAGCATAAAAATGGATTTCCTCTACTTTTCCTGGTAAATAAATCAAATAATCTAATGCCTTTTTAAAGGTCATAAAAACGGAATTTCCTCTAACTTTTCCTGATAAATAAATCAAATAACAATGCCTTTTAAGGTCATAAAAATGGAATTAGCAAAGTATGCTGGTGACCAATAAGTTTGGGCTAAAATAGAAAAAACTGCTCGTCTTATACGAGACCTGGCAAACTTTTGAAAGAATGGTTCGTCTTGTACAGCACCGGCGCAAAACTTTCCAACCAAAAGTGCTCGTCCAGGTCGTCCTAGAGAGCACGTTCTGGACATACCGACGCAACTCCATTACTCCTTCAAATTTAATATCATATAAACGTTCTCTAAAAAATATCACATCACTTTATAGTAATGAAATTATTACTCATATTCCTAATAATCAAAAGTCTAACTGGGCGGCTAAGACACAGCTTTACTGTATATAGTCATTTGATGTTAGTTAAAAATAAATCCTTGTACCCGTTAATGTCTTAGCGCCATTTTTGTGAACTTAGAGAGATACCTATAGGTATAAGATTAAATTAAAACATTGAAAGATAGGAATTTCAAAATCAATAAAATGGTTTATCGTTTCACCTATCTTGTAGAGAATTTTCTGGTCATTTTAAGACACAGGTTTTTATTTTTTATGAAAAATTTTCAAAAAAAAAATCGATTGTAAAGCGTCATATTTGTGTGAATTATCACAGCGTCAAAAGTGATCCAGTCCCTAGGGAAGACAGCGTATGAAGTCTAGAAGACTGATTGTTTTGGCCAGTGAAAATTAAGCGCTTTTTCGGTTACCCAGTTTTTTAATTGCGGTCGCGACCCATTTTGACCTCTAATGACTCGCTCAAAGCAAAGGTCAAGTCTCAGTCCTCGACTCTTGTGTCCCAAAAACAGATCGAAACGGTGTTTAATTAACGTACTTAGAACCTATGGGTCAATAATGTACTCGAAGAGGTCGCTGAGACGAAAAACGGTCAACAACCCAAGGTCAACCTCGAGTTCATCGTTAACGACTTGAACGTACCTCTACCCCAACAAGAATCGGAAGGGTCGACTTTCTGAATGAACTGATTGAACTATGGGTCCAATAATGTACTGAATAGGCGCTAGAGAGCAAAAACTCTTTTTTGCTCTCATTTTTGCCTCTCTAGCGACCTTTCAGTACATAATTGACCCAAGTTGCCTAATACCGTTCATCAAAGTGACCTGATTCTTGACTGTCACCTTACGAACGGATTGCTTGTGTTAACGGATCAGCACCTTCAGAATCCCTTTCAAAGGTTATATAGCACCTTGATTCTGTACACATTACGAAAATGCAGCTTGCCGAATACCGTCATTAGAGTCAAATTGCGCGACCCTCAATTCAAAACAAACGGCGTAACCGAAAAACGCTTATATTTCACTGGCCAAAAAACCAGCCTACTAGCACTTCAATACGGCTTCGCTTAGAACTGATCACATCTTACCTGTAAAATCACGAAAAAATTGACACTAAATCGATTTTTTTGAAAATTTTTCAATAAAAAAAAAATCCTTAGGTCCTAAACATGACCAGAAAAAAATCTCTACAAGATAGGTTGAAAACCTACAACCATTTTGTTAGTTTTGCAAATTCTTATTTCAATCGTCAAAGTAATGGTTTATTATAGAAAAAGGTTATTTTGATATATCCGAAGACACGTATATTTTTTAACTGAATACATTTTATTGCAATTAAGGAAAGATCACAAAATGAATTTGACCACATCAATAACTGCATGAACCAAGTAATATGTAACCTTGAAAAATAAAAGACAACTTAAACGTTACGAAATTCAAATTGTTCAATAATCTATATGTCAAATCTAGACGGTAACCTTGCAACTCTTGAAAAAACTTCTTCAACAAGAAAATTTTATTCGACTGAGAAGGTTAAGGGGTAGCAGCGATGTGGCAGAGTTGGTACATTTCGGAGTGATTTATGAAGAAAATCTGAAAAATTTTTTTTATCTTTTATTCAATAAAGTGTTCATTCTTGAAACGTTTATATTTTAATTTCTCAAACATGCTGATTATTGTAAAATCAAAAAACTACTTTTCATAATCACACTCCATTCCAACTGACCGATGTGAGAATTTTTTTAGGCGAATTTAAAAACTTCAGGCATTTTTCGGGTGTTATTGCCGCTAATTAGTGGGACGAATCCATATCCAATGATGAAAAAAATTTCCCTTTAATATGAAAGTTGTTGCTTTTCAATGAAAAAAAAGAAAAGACAGCTTTTTAGGAAAAAAATGTGACACTTCAATGGGCGTTAACATATTAAAAAATCTGCCTGACTTTGAAACGAAAAGAAAAGTAGCCTATAACACCCGAAATTTAATTGGGATTTTTTGAAAAAAATATAATTTTTATAAATTGCGTGCAAAATGGCACAAACCGGTGTCACAAGCAAGTGTTATAAATTTTATCAGTAGTTCAGAAACGATATTCGATTGATCCTTCCATCGGTTGAAATGCGGAAATCAAATAGGTACCAGAAAATAACACAACTGATTCGGCCTGATTTTTAAGAAGAATTCAAAAAAGCATTAATAAAAAATTTTGGACTTGATTTGCGAAAAATTTTTATAATATTTTTAAAAAAAGTCGACAAAAAGTGACAAATGAACATGTTATGATTTTTTGAACAGCAGTCAGAAAATATGTAAACATGCATGAAAAAAGTTAAAGTGGCTAATTTTGTCGTTTTTATTTACAGATTTTAGAAAAAAAAAATTTGGGTGAAAAATGCGTGACATTTTGATAATGTGTTGAATTTTTTTGAAAATTTTACGAATTCAAAAATAAAAGTTTGAACTCAAATCTTTCCTTTTAAATAGATAGAAAAATAATTTAATGAGCTGATACACATTTATTCTGGTTCCGCTAACGATAATAAGCACAAAAAAATAAACCAACTAATTATTTTCTTAAGTTAAATTGACGCCAGTCAGCCACATCGCTGCTACCCCCTTAAGGGGGTCGGTGCATTTTGACAGATTTGCACTTTTTCAATTCATTTTCTCTTGATGGGACACTTTTTGCCACTTCGAAATTTTCGAATAAAAACTTTTTCGAACGAAAGTTGCCACTTTTGAGCTCACTTTGTATAATTTGATTTTTTCGATTATTTTTACTTTATAAATCGTCTTTTGAAAAAACACTCAAAAAACACGCGTTTGCTATCAAAGGTGTCTAAATNCATTCAGACCAATTTGGGTACGGAAAGCACGGGCGTGCTTAGCGTACCCAAATGGGTACACTAGACACCGACTCTATTTTTTATTGACAGTTGTTTTCTTTGAGAAATTTCTAGAACAAGGATCGAAAAATTATTATTTTTGTCCATTTTTATTAACCAGATTATGTGCAAGTTTGTAACTTTTCTGAAATATGACGAAAAAAATACGACTTTTAAGAAAAATATTTTGCTCCCGGTTAACCCTATTTACCGGTTGATTTAACCTGCGATCATAAAAATTTTCAAAATAAAGTTTTTCTAGAGATTATGAACAGATCAGAATTTATAAGTAACGTCCTTGGTCTTTGGTGAGGGTAATTTCCTGTTCAAAAAGTCTATTTTGTCTATATTTTTTTTTACGATAATTTAATGCTTTATTTTCAAAAGACTTGTGCGGACAATTAAATGGAAAAAAANAAATTAAAAATATAAAAGTTTGCAAGAATGGACACTTTTATTGAAGATAAAAAATAAAAAAATTAAATTTTCACCTTTTTTTTTTCTCATTTATCGCTCTGAAAAAATGTACTAATCTGCAGGACTTATGGCACCCCCTTAAAGTAGTCGGACTTTTATAGTTTGGTCAAGTTACTAGACTATAGTTACTAGACTCTAGTTACTAGAGTCTAGTACATTAGTAATACCAGCTCTGTGAAAGGGAAGGGAAAGAAAAGAGAAGGAAAAGTTCCCTTTACGGGGAAGGGAACCAAACTTAAGGAAAAGAAAGGGTAGAAAAAACATAAGTATCCCCTCCTTTTTCCAGGGGAATCGGGAAGAGACCCAAAGGGAACGAGGGGAAAGGGGAACGGATCAAAAAAATGGAAGGGGGGACAGCCAACAATGGGGAACGTTCCCTTTTACAAGCCTGAGTAATATTAAAGACTATACAATATAGACTATATTATATAGTCTATAATAGTACTACTATAGTCTATAGTAGTAAAATATACAAGACCAAACTAAAAAAGTCCTACTTAAAACTTTAAGGAATATGGGAGAGTTGAGAAGAGCTCATCTCTCCTTCTTCTTCTCCTCCTCTCCATTATAGGCCATCTGATTATAATCCGTCGAGATGATTGGCTAAGGTGAACTTTCCTTTGCTTTAGCATATAACATCCTGCATATGAGTTTCAGACAATCAGCCGACTGCTATATCTCGCCAAATTTAGCAATATTTGCTTCTCGATCGCATTCGGGGTTGAGGGGGTATGCGACTCTGATTTTTTGCCTGTACTACAATGTAGTAACTACATGATTCAAATAGTTTGAAACACCCATTTTACGCTCTCTTAGTCTGGCCAATGAGCAGGCTTCAAAGCTGTGAATTTCAGCCATTTGACCAAGCAGGAGCCAGGGCGTAAAAAAGGCGTATCAAACTATTTGATTCGGGGGGTATTATATCATAAAAATGCACTAATTCAATCGTTTATGTTATAAAGGTAGAAAACAACCCATATTATATCCTATTCCGCTCACTATCGCCACCACACCTATTCCTCTCTCTCCTATTCCGAGTACAGTAGAATTATAACTAACTAACTCCCTGAATTGAACGCACAATTGGTTTGTATTTTTACCTAGGCAATTTTGATCTACTGTACTCGTAATAGGATATGGGCCATATGACAAAAAATATTTATTGAAATGTTCGCATTTTTCTTTGATTTTTTTCTAAGTATTTTTTAAAAATGTAGTTTATACTAATGTTTGCTTAAATTTGACCACTAAAACTTCAAAATATCATCTTGACGTAAGCCAACTTTCTGATCAGTGTTTTACTGGATTTCTTTCGAGCATACCTTCAATAAAACTGAAGCACATTTTTTTCGTATTTTTTTTCATGTGACCTTGAAAAATTTATATTTCGGATTCTAGACTTGAATTTAAAAAAAGCTCATCTAAATCTCTTGAAAATTTCTGAGGAATACAAAGTAAAAATTTGAGCCATTTTCCGAATGTATCCTCGGAGGAGATAAATTTTAAACTCTAAAATTGCCAAAAAAATGTCGGTTTTTAGGCGTTCTAGAATTGGTCAGTCGCCGGATCAAAAATAGCCCATCTTAAAAGATGAGCATGTTTTCATTACGGGTTCTGTGGAAATTTAAGCTTATTTCGATGTATCGCCTGAGAGGAGATAGATTTTGCAGTTTTGAAAGGGTCTTTTTGTAAACATACTGTAACTATTGGTGTAATTGTCAAAAACATATGTAATGTACTATTTCGCAAGATGAAAAATAGATCTACAAATAAGTATTTTCGGTTTTTTATATAAGCTCTTAGTTGTCAATATCGATATATATTACCAAGAATATGTCAAATCAGAGTCGCATACCCTTAAGATTTATATTCTCAGACGCATAAAAACGAGCTTTTTTATCGTTGTTTTAATTTATTTATAAAAACGTCATATTTTCATGTGTGTTGTGGAAACAGAAATTAAACTGAAACTTATGTTTATACAAGTTTTTCAAACTAATCAATTAATTGAATATTTAAAAGTTAAAATGACATCTCTTCAAAAAAAGTAATTAAATGTAACTTTAAGGTCTAATTTATTTTATAATTTTTGGCATAAAGTTGCTAATTTATTATTAGTAATTTTGAAGAAATCGATAAAATAGACAGTCTGTCTGTTACCATTTTTCTCAGGGTCGCAGATTTATAGAATAATGAACTATAAATAATGATTTATTAGAAATAAAAAAATCGATCTCATTAAGTTTTTGTAACCTTATGCAAAAAAAATACTGTACGACTCAGAGCACCCAAGTTTTCGAGATTTTCTATGACAATTAGACGGTCAAAAAATAAGGCTCTGAGCTAATTTGTTTTATAAAAACGTTGGAAGGCATAAAACTATTCACAGAAAAATTCAAATGCTCGGGCGTTCAAATTTTTTGACACGAATTTTAATAAACTTTCATAATTGGTCAATAGTCTATTAACAATAGAGTATTGTTTGATTCTAGATTTCGTACGATTGCGCACTTTCGGACCATTGAGAACGACAATGTTTTTAAAAACATCAAATTGAGTGTGTTTTTCTCGGACGATTGCGCACTTTCAGCCGATTTAGATCCCATATTAATAAATTGATTTTGGTGAAGCAAGTGATGACTTCCAATAAGCTGATTAACAGATTTTGAAGAATGAATTATTTATATCGATAAATATTCAGATCAATCACAGCTACAATTTAATTATTTAGTCGATTGAATTGATAATAAATCATCTTTTTAAGAATATATTAATTATCAATATTCACGTCGAGATATTAATGATAATAGCTTATTCATAACAAATTGATAAAATTGTAAATCATAATAAATGAAGCCATGTAAAAAACGTTGCAAAAAAAACGAGATGCCAAGCTGAAAGTGCAGAAATTAACCTGCTTTTTTGCATTTTACCATGTTACGTTTTTTTTGAAGAAAATTGGAAGAGGATTTTCCTCATAACATCTTTTGCAAAACATTTTTCGTGAAAAAACGTGCTCAACCTTTTCTCGAGGCTTTTGCACACAAAAATTTCAGTTCAATGATGTTAGTTTTTAAATTTCATCATTTTAATAACGATTAAAACTGATTTTTAATTTTCGAAAACTGCTTTTTGAAACAGCTTGTGAAATAAAAATCTCTGAAAATTTGACCCTGGGCTACATCGGTCGAAAAATGATATCGGTGAGGGTCTCGTGGCCGTTTATTCACCAGGTGGCAATTATTTAAATTTTAGCGTATACAGTATATATATAGAGAGATTATATCAAATTCAAACGATAAGTTTGTTTTATTTTCGAAGTTAAGGGGGTGGTCAACGCAAATCTTGACAAAAATGTGTAATGAGGTTATTTTTCCTGGAACGCTCAAAACTTCATATTTTTTGTATTTGAAATCAATAAGTGGTATTTTTAGAGTCCATACTACCCTCGAAAGTACTATTCTAGAAAATAGTCTTTTTTGTTGGCAATTTGATTTTGAGTTTTGAGGCTTAATTTTTATCGCAGAAATATCAAAATTATATTTTCTAAAACTGCATTGCATTTTGCGTCGGATAGGTATTGAAAATTAAATTTTGAATGAAAATTAAGAAAAAAAAATTTTTACCGACGAAAATCAAATTCTTACTTGGGTTTCCGACCTCGCTGGAGAGAAACTAAGAAAGGTTGTCAAAATTCTTTGAGCATACAGGAAAAGATAATTGTTTGGTGTTTACGTTTGTGCTACTCACAAAATTATTTTCTGTAAATTGATGGACTAGATAAGTTTTGAAAACTCATGATTTTAAGGCTAAAATAAGTGTTTTTTTCTAGATTTAAAGCGATATGCATTCAAATCGAAAATTCTTTGAGCATACAGCCCAAGATACGATCATTATGGTGATTTAAAAAACAAATTAAAGTCGATACCTCAAAAACTCAGGGAGGAGATAGACTTTCAATTTTTCAAAGAGAAATTTTTTGAACGTCATTTCCGGCGGAAGTGAAAATTATGGCGACTAATTTCGGACCTAAGTCGACGCCAATTGACCAAAATATTTTCATGCTGGTAAAATCATATTTTTCGCGTATCTATATCCCTTATTCACACTTTTGTTAATATCCCGGCCCTACTACTTAAAAACACACTACGTTTCCTAATCAGGGCCGGGATATTAACAAAGGTGTGAATAGGGGATATCGAGCGTGAAACAGACTTCAAAACTACGTTTTTGGCCAATTTTGCGTTGACCACCCCCTTNGTCTATACGATGAACTTGAGATTGACCTTGAACTTTGACCGGTCATTAGAGGTCAAATATTGGTCGCCGACCCTCAATTAAAAAAATGGGTAGCCGAAAAACGCTTAATTTTCACTGGCCAAAAAATCAGCCGTCTAGCACTTCATACGGCTTCGCTATAACTGGATCACATTTACCTGTAAAATCACGAAAAATTGACCTTAAAATCGATTTTTTTTTGAAAATTTTTTATAAAAAAAAAAAATCCTGGGTCTTAAAATGACCAAAAAAAAATTCTCTACAAGATAGGTTAAAAACATCGATACCCATTTTTGAGTTTTGAAATTTCTTATTTCAAATCGTCTTAACTGGATATGATGAATTGGCAACCGCGAGACCCACACCCATATTATTTTTTCGATGATCAAAACTCAAGCAGAAATTGGTCAAAAATCAGTTGTTAAACGCAGAAATTGACATTATTAATCCCCTTAGCACGAAGAATTCATCAAAAAAACAGAGTTGATAGTTCAGAAAAACATAGATAAATAAAAGTTTAATTATAATGCATGTTGCAGTTTTTGAATATATCTACAAAATGTTCACCGAAATCCCTTTAAATGATTTGAATAGAGTTGAATAAATATTTTGTCAATTAATTATCCTTTCTATCGATTTTCTAAATTCAGCAATACGCAAGGTAGATACAGCGGGCGTACTATTTTAAAACGTTTTTTTATTCTTGCCTTACTAAGGGCTATAAATCTGAATAATTCAAATTTGGTCTATGAAAAACAAAGGTGAATGTATAAGAAATACGAGCAAAAAATTAAAGTAACGACTGAAAATGATCACTTTATCTATTTTTATCCCTTGGCCCTAAATTTGTTTTAGCTTTGAAAATAAACTCAAAAAAAATAAATTTATAGTTCTTTATTTTAAATCCGAGAAGGAGATGCATTTGCAAGAAAAATTATACCAGTTTTTGAAGTGCGCCCTTTAAATTGTCATTCCTGCAGATGTACGCCTCTTCACCACCCTAACATTATTTTGTCATTAGCGCTCAAGTCGTGCGTTTTGGGGCTACCCGGTTTTAAACAGTCGTTGTTGATTAGTCGGGCCATCTATGACTTTCGAGATATTTTCAAAATTTGAGATTTTTGTTCCAATAAAAGGCCATTTCATTTTGTATAATTTGTAGTTTTCCGGAATTCAACCATAAAATCATCATTTTTAGAAAAACAATAATTCCAAGTTCAGAAAAGGGGCAAATGTGGCTAATTAAATTCATTACTAAATAAATTGGATTCCCCTGATGCTGCATTCCCAAGGGTTTGTTTCTTACTAAAGAGATTATAAGTTGATTGGCTGTAAAGTTCAACTAATCCCAAGAGAAATTTTTTCATTGTTCAAAAGTGACCAAAATTCATTGTTTTATACGACAAAGCTCTATTTGAACTCACGGGTCATAGAGTTACAAAATTCCAACTCAAATTGTAAATGTAGCATTTACGTCAATAATTTTAATTCTTTTTGCGGTCAATATTTACTGGCAAATTTGTCTATTGGCAACCTAGCCAGTCGGCATATCGAACTCAAAAATGTCATACAGTGGGGCTTATACAAATTGCCAAAATGCTCATCCATGAATATAAATGTAAATTTAATTTGACAAGGAAAATTAATATTTTGTTCGGATTTGAGTTTTCTTAGTTCAAAAAGGAAGAAAGAAATTGATTTGACTTTTTAAAGCTTGAACAAATACTATAAATGTAATATAAAATATTCAACCATTTCGCTTCATTATATGAACTGACATATTGCGTACGAAAAAAGCCACGCAATTCGAGATTTTTTTTTCAAAATACTTCTCATCCCATATTTGTAAGAAGTTCCTACTAGGAACAATTCCTGGGAAATTTAGCTCAAAATAAAGTATGTTCGTCAAGCAAAATATTTTGGCCATCTAGAGCAGGGATGGGCGTCCGAGCTAAAATATCTGCTCGGAAATACCGAGCAGGTCCGAGCAAACCGATCAGATCGGGTTTTTTCCGAACCGATCCGATCACGTTGTTTTCAAATCGGGCCCGAACCGATCCGATCTTCAAATTTTGAGATTTGCTTCCGAGCAGATCCGAACCGATCACATCCGATCACAAAATGTCCGATCTGATCGGATATGTGATCGGATCGGATACTTTTTGCGCACCGAAAAGCTAATAATTCAAAATTACTGCTTCAAAAGCGTGTTTTTTATCATTAAATTTCATAAAAGGATTATATTATTACTGATTTCAAATTATTATGTTCAGAAAATGACGGATAATTTACTTTCAAATCGGAC
>SCLH01000558.1:123171-155173 GCA_004367855.1 Oikopleura vanhoeffeni | reverse complement strand
TTGTATCTCGGTCAATGATCAAAAAAAATCCAATTAAACAAAAAAATTAGCTTAAAAATCGTTTTTGGGTCATTTTTAGCCATTTTTGGAAAAAATTGTTGCGAGATTTTCTTCTTCTCATTCACTTCTTAATCGATCCCATTGGTCATTTGGGGTCTCAGGGGACTTTCAAAATCGGTCCCGACCGACCGCGGCCACTCTTAACTCATTATGTTAATTCGCGTCGCCTATCTCCTTAAATAGTTCGGTTAAACTGCAATTGACCTTGAAAAGTCCTCAATTTATAATTAAGTCTTTTTAGTTTTCACTGAAGCAAAACCAAAAATAGGATTCCATAATTAGAATAAATAGTATATAAAAGTATGAACTATTGCCTCTCATATCACAAAAAAATAAAATAAATATTGAAATGAAACTTTATTTTTTAATCGCCCTTGATTCTGTTTCGTCGTTAGAACCACTGAAATGCTTCAAATGTTTTGGAAAAAATTTAGATGATTGTCTGAGTATGGGGAGGACTACATTTTGTAACCCAAAAAATCAGCAATCTTGCATGCTTACTGAAAGACGACAAAATGGTGAAGTTATCAGCGTAAGTAATCAATCTATAAAACCATTTAATCCTTGGAAGCATAGAAAAAAAGGTCCGAGAAAGCACCAGAGTACTTCAGAAGAAAAATCACGTTTTTTAAGAAAAAATTTGTAGTTTTCTCGATTTAATACAATTATTTAATGATTATTACTATATCATTTTATCACCTTTTGAATAATCTAAGAGATGTTGGTTGAGGGAGCCAATCCTAACACTCCTAAGACCCCTTCCAGTCACTCATGAGGCCGCTTTCTCTTCTTTTCAGCCCACATCTCTTAGATTAAACAAAAGGTGATAAAGGGATATCTAAGATAAGGATCTCCTGTTTCTTCGGTTCGCGTTCGTGTTTGAACTGCTTTTGACCAATTAGAGCATCGGATTTCAGTTTTTTCTGACCAATAAGAGTTTCGAAAAGAAGTTCAACCACGAACGCGAACCGAAGGAACAGGGGATCCCTGTCTTAGATATCTCTTTAACACATAAATGATGATTTAGGATCGATTTTGATTTTCACATCATTTCTGGGTCCTATTTATCGTACTTAATAAAATATTAAAAATCTCTGAAAATAATTGGCGGATTGTCTGTCCGGTAGTCCCTAAAAATAAAATTGGGATTTTTCGTGATTAATTTGTCGAGATTTTGCAACGCGCTGCGGGGTCCAAAGAAAAATCTCGGCAAATTTAAATGGTCCAAGTGAATTCTCCCTAATTATGGCTATGGGTAACCCATAATGGGTTGTAAGTAGTGCTAATTGCTTGAAAACTGAGGAAAATGCTGGTTTTAAAACTAAATTATTATATGTAAAATCTAGTCAATAAGTTTCCTTATTTTTTTTTGAATACGTCAATAATCTATGATCAGAATTATCTTCCGAGAAATATGATTAGTTATTAATATATATGGGTTTCAGACATAAAAATTAAGACAAATAAACAAGCCAGGGTTGAAACTGGGGCTAAGAGCCCCGGGCTTTATCATCATGATTCTAGCGTTTTAACCAACTACACTACATTGCCCTACATTTCTAGTCGGATTTCTCGTTAATGTAGCGAATAAGTCGCTTGACCTAATCGCACCTGACAAATGTATAAATTATCAATCGTCTGGTTTACTTAAGAACACTGTGCTTAAAAACTATCGGATTTTGCGATTTGACTGGTATTTATATGTCGTGAACTTTTGTTCGAAAATGGCCATTTTCGTCGACAAATCGTCATTTGGACCAGTATTTTAATGCCGTTTATTTCAATGAACCTTTCAGATTAATAAACGATGTAAGCATTTTCACAATTTGAACCTTAGTAAGAAATAACAACTTTCTTAACATTGATATTTTTTATTTATTTCGTTTCAAATTCGGCAGTTACTGTATTACAGAAAAAGGCTTAATATTACCGAAATTCTGTACTCAACCGAACGCTAGCTCTTACATTTATATATTTAGGAATGATTTTAATAGATCGAAACATTCCCAGAATTAAGTTTAACTAGAAAAAAAATGCTACATATAAATTATATACTGGTAATATATTATATAATATAATATATTATATCTCAATATAAATAAATTACTATTAAATATGTTTTCGACGTTTCGCTTTATTGCATAATCAACTTATAAATTAATTCACATTTTCATGATCCTTTCAGATTAATATGCGATGTAAGCAACACCGAGCCTGTGACGCTAATAAATTTGCAAATGAAAACGAGTGCAGTGCCGCAATCAAGTTGAATTCTGTTTGTCGCCAGTGTTGTGATGAAAGAACCGACCAATGTAATTTAGATATCTACAGTGAACTTGTATCTAACAACCCTGATGTGCAGAGAACTATATGGTTAGAATTAACAATAAAAAGTCATTATTAAAAATTTTAATATTCAACTTTAGTTTTCGACAATCATAAGCATTGTACGATATTGTAGAAAATCATTTATGTATCGCTTAAGGGGGTGCCATAAGTCCTGCAGATTGATACATTTTTTCAGAGTGATATATGAAAGAAAAAAAATGTGAAAATTATTTTTTTCTTCAACTAAAGGGGTACTCAACGGTTTCTGACATTTTAGATTGGGGCTCAGAACAAAACGAAACAAGTTAAAGAAATTCTGAAAAGCCTAAAAGGAAGATCTATCTTTTTGCTTCCGACCAAAAGTAAAAACAGAGTTTTTTAGCACCACAGCACCAAGTGGGAGGAGAGTTCTAGAACACTGATTTTGACTTCAATGTCTTTTATCTCAGAAACGGCTTGATGGAAGTTGATTACACTTTGTTAGAATAACAATGACTACTAGGTTGACAGTTATCGGAAATATTTAGCGAAAATTTNTAATATTTCCAAAAAATTCGACAAAAGATGAAAAATAAAGATTTTATGATTTTTCAAACGGCTGTCAGAAAATATGTAGGCGTTTTTGGAAAAAGTTAAAGTGGCTATTTTTTTGGTTTTTACCCACATATTTAATTAAAAAAAAAATTTTTGGACAAAAAATGCCGAAAATTTTCATAATAGTTTGAATTTTTTTGAAATTTTTACGATTTCAAAAATGAAAACTCGAACTCAAATCTTTCCTTAAATGAATAAAAATAATTTTATCAAGCTGAAACATATTTATATCGGTTCAGCTAACTATAATAAGCATAAAAAAATATACTGACTTAATATTTTCGTAAGTTATAACGACTCCGGTCTGCCGGGTTTATGGCGCCTCCTTAAGTATTGTACTATATCGAAGTATATTTTTGGTTTTATTTTCTGGTATTTGACTAGTGAATTCGTTAATTGGGGAGTGTTTTGGTTTCACTTGTCTTATTTGGCCCATGCTCGTGTGAATCAATCAAGAAATAAACGTTTTATTTATCACAAATTTGCCTTATAATTTATGCCAACAAAAGTTTCTTCAATCTGATTTGTTACTTTCCTTATTTCCAAGCATAGATTTAAACTTTCTTGAATCATCTGAAAAATATTTTAAAATTTAAGAAACATAAAAACTTTTTTCGAATTTTCAAATGCCTAAAAATTATTGGAAACTCTTTCATTATTTAATCGTGAATTTTAAAGGGAAGAAGATAGGATGTTATATAGTATCTTACCAGCTACTGCGATGCCAACACCAGTTATGACTACCAAACTTTGGAATAATCAATTGGTTGCCGTCAATGATTGGCGCGCAATTCAACAAAAATTAGAGGAGGAAAAACGGGATTCTCCGTTACGGGAAGTCACTTTTTCACTAGTGAATGGAGGGAACATTGAGGAATTCAAAGGGCAAGACATTCCCGCTATTGAATCGTTTGAAACGGAAGAAAATTTATTTGATGCCGTATAACAATTAGAACATTCAATTGCTGATCAGATTCCACTAATGTCACTGAACTTCTACAATTACTGTTTTCACCGTTAACCAATGATTTGTACAGATATAATCCTTTAAAATTTTAAAACCAGTTTGAATGAGAGATATTGCAATCAAGCTTTATTGCCGATAACTTATCGGTGAAAAATAATCTTTCTAACTGCAAAAAAGTCATTAAATAAATGCAATTTACCTCAAAAAAAACAGTTATTATGCAGCATAATTTATGCTCATAAATCGATGTGAATCAACCCTACTCAAAAAAAAATTATTTAACAGGAGATCAGAAACTGTTTCGAGTGGATAAGTACAAATTGTGTATACATTATGTTCAAGTAAATGTAAAATTTTTTCCGAAAATTGAGTTTGCCCAGTTTTAATAAAAAACGGCAATTTTTCAACTGATTTTATCCAAATTTCGTATTTTTTTATTGAATTTAGTTACTTAAATCTATTTTTGTGATTATAAATTTTAGTTTGACACTAAATTTTCCGAAAAAGTTGCTTTGATTATAGAAAACTAAATTTTTTTATTATTTGCAAATAAGAAGCTTCTGCTTAAAAATTAAATTATTAGTTATCATGCAACAATAACGACCATTTTTTTCTTCGATAATTATTCATTCGAAATTCATATTTAAGTTGGCTGAAAGCTTTCGTTTTCATTAATAAGTCAAATATTAACATTTTCAGAAGTTTTTATGCAATTTATCCCTGTTTTCTGCAGTCTGATGACCAGTTATATCAAAATAAATGACATAATCGATATTTTCCAAAATACTGAACTTAAAAATTTAAAGAATTTTCGACAAATCAGAGGCCTGAATAACCTCGAAAATATTTAAATTTCGATGTTTCTATCTTGCTCTCTAAAGAATGTACAAAATGTATTTTTAAGTTTTCTATAGCCGATAAAGATTTCTATCAATGAAAAGTTTGAGCGAAAAACTGTACAGTATTAACATTTTTTAAATATTTTAGATGAATTATTTATCAATTTCGGTTAAATAACCAACTTTTCACGCTCAAAAGTGATATATTTAATCATTTATTAAATTTTCTAAAAAAGAGAGAAGAACTTAAGTTCTTCTAACTTTTTTGAATCGGAACTTAATTTGTCTCTCTAGCAACACTTGTGGTCATTTTTCTAAATTTTATTGGTCATTTCGGCTTCTCTGATATCGATTCACTCTAAAAACAAAATTTTGGTTGAAATAGTGCAATTCTAAAGAATACTCAAAGTTTCAAAAAATTCTTCAGAATTTTTTTCGAATTTGAGAAAATTTTTAACAAATTGAGTCCCTAGCTCACGGTCCCTACTCATAAGTTGTGAAAATCGACTCAGAAAAAAATTCACAATTTTTTTGACGCGGGTTTAAGACGACTTTTTTTGTTGAATCATTGGAAATACACTCTGCGCTAGACTATAAAAATAAAACAAGCTTTGTACCTTTTATTTATAGGCTTTGAATTTGTTCCGAAAAAAATTCGATTGAACGAAAAAAAATGTTAACATTCGTTTTTGGGTCATTTTTAGCGATTTTTGGGAAAAATTGTAACAAGATTTTTTTTTTCTTCTCAGTTTCTTATCTTTTGATGGCACGAGTTAATCGGGGTCTTAGGGGACTTTCAAAATCGGTCCTGACCGACCGCGGCCACTCTAGTACATTTAGAAGTTAAAATGTTGATGTTTCATGCGCTGAAAAGTCCCGTTTACAATGCTTATAATCTCGAAAGTGTTAAACGTCCCTGCAATGTATAAAAACCCTATTATTCACATACGTGAAGTTCTTGAATTTCAGTCCAAATGCAAATTTTTCTGTGAAAAAGTTCAATTTCAATGGTATGCAAAAAAAAATTTTGTTCATCCGGATTGATTTACTACATTTTGTGGATCTTATCAAACGTGAAATTGTTCAAGGAACATTTCATGAATATCCTTTTCCGAACGGAACTCCATCTCAAAAACGCTTACTATCTCTATAGCGCGTGTTCGAATCCCACTCATGTTGCCTTAGTGATTATCTTGAATATGATTATAGGCAAGGGTCTTGATAATGGAACCGCTAAATTTTATCGATGTGTAATCACCCAAGCAATCACTAAGACAATCACTTAGACAACATCAGTGGGATTCGAACACGCGCTATAGAGATAGTAAGCGTTTTTGAGATGGAGTTCCGTTCGGAAAAGGATATGAATAACGTGAATCTTCTAACAAAAAAAATTTAATTCAAAGTAAGATTTTTTCTTAACGCCGGTTTGGACACCTAGGAGTTAAAATGGAAAAAGTCCATATAGAATTTTTTCTTCCCTTGGGTCGATTACCCCACCTCCAGGCAATTTTAAGATGATCTGAGAACTTTCATTTTTGACTTGGCTGAATCGCGTTCACTCTAAATGCCATATCCATCATGATTAGGCTGGCCGAGGATTTTTCCAAATTACACTAAATCAGCCGGACAAATGGCTTTTTTCACGAAAATGTGACACAATACGTAACTAGGTATAAAAAATCCATTCAAAATAAAAAAAATTGCCGCTAATGAAATCTTCGACCTCTAAAGCAGCGCTGAAGGTCGACTTTTTTTTTGAGTTTTTTTTATGTTAGAACGCTTTCAAACTTAAGCAAAATTGTATAACTTTTCAATGCGATTATTTTGAGATTATAAAACGATGTCTCAAAGTGACCTCTTAAGGAGCTACGGGCTCTAGAAGGGCCGAGTTTTATGAATAAAAAAATTGTCCAAATNAGGCACTAACTGCGTGTCTTTATAGGAGGTTTTTTAAAAGCGTAGGTGTCGGCGTAGGTTGGATTGTATCAGATTACTGTTAAGTTTAAAATTACCGCGAAGGTTGGTTCTGTTAGTTACAAATATTTTTGGAATATCACCTCTGCTAGTTTGGCGAGAAAGGACTTTGGAAGAGGCTCAAATTTGCGACACCCACTCCCTTAAGGGGGTACTCAACGGTTTCTTGTATTTTGAATCGGGTCTCAGAATTAAACAAAACAAGTTATAAATATTTTGAAGGGGCTTATTTGAAGATCTGACTCTCTGCTATTAACTGAAGGTGAAATTTTTTATAAGCACCACAGCACCAAGTGGAGGTAGAGTTCTAGAACTCGGGCATCATGATCAATATATTTTACCAAATTTGACTATTTTTAAAATTTTAAACACATGTTCTAGATTCCAAGTTCAAGTTTTTTGTGTGAATTCCTTTGCGAAATTTTCTTTATTATTATACTGGGTGAACATGAATAAACACGAAAACGTTACCATACTTTACAGTATTCAATTACATTGGATTTTTGAGTCGTTCATCGGCCAGTGAATTCTATTGATACCAATCGGCCAAAGCTAAATTGACCGCGAGAACCCGCAGACTTATTTCAAAATTTATTGTTAATATTTACCTTGTACAAGCAGCAAACACGCCATAAATAATCATAAAATCTTTTTTGAACTATTAATTTTATTGTTATTTGGGAGTGGCAGATATAGTGATAAATATCGAGATTTTTTGTATCAAAACCCAAATTTCGAAAATGAGTCTTAAATTTAATTTATTTGTCGCTGCGGCCGCTCTAGAGAATTTTTTATGCGCGGGGTTGGTGTTTGGATGGCCTCATTTATTGAAGATATTTACAGGCGATGAATATTTTGCTTGCCAAAAAACAGATGAAATCAAACCAAATTCTACTTCAGTTGATTGTAATCAGTTTGGGATGAAAAAATTATGTCATCCGTTTTTAACGATCTGAAATAGCAACACTTGTTTATTGATTTCGAGAGCACAATTCTCTTATATGATATAAGAGAATTGTGCTATATAAATTATATCGAAGAGACATCAAATTCACTTATAAACTACTAAATTTTTTTGTATGCAAGTCCTCTCTCCTTAGCTAGTACACATAACTATCCGACCAAATTCGGAACTTGTATAATACAAATCGGAGACATTTCTTAATTTGATATGATTTTGTTTTAGAATTACTAAATTTGATGTTTTTTTTCAAACATTTAAACAAAAATTTGAGATATGTTTTTTATTATTTTCATCGACACCTCACATTGGTTATCTTGATTTACCAAAGACAAGTCAATGCCTCAGATTCTTTAATGTAAAAATTAAAACCGTATTAAACTTATTCTGTTTTTAGTTTATCTGGTATAGGGTGTTATCGATCTTTTTCGACCACCTTGGATTCTTAATACGAACCGATAGGCGGGTCAATTGAGAAATGGTGATCATTTGATTTCATTTGGTCAAATTCCCAATCTCAATATTTTTGATCGAAAATGCCATTATAAATTCTAAAATTTTGATTTGCGTAGGCGGATTACAAATAAATTGAAAAAAATTATAGAAAACCTTCTTACGGACGTTCTCTTTCCCCTTACATATTACAAAGCAGGTTCCCTGAGATACATTACATATCATCAAAAAAAATAAAAAGTTTCGGCAGAAATTCATTTTAGTGGTATCAAATATGCCTTGAAGCACATTTCTGTGATTGGCTTAAAATGCGGTCAGTGATTAGCTAAGACACAGAACCGTAACCCAGCTCTATAATTTTAATGAAAATACGAATTTTATTATAATTGTTTTGGCTAATGATGGAATGGTGGAGTATCGACGATACTGTAGCGTTCCCTAGGGATATGATGAGCGAATGTTCAACTTAGGTTGGAAATCAAGCGCCTATATTTTTGACGGTTTAAACAAGGCGAAGTGAACTAAAAACCGTCCTGAGAAAACTTTTAAAAATCAAATAAATTACACAAACTGTTGCCTTGTACGAATAACAATTGTACGGATACGGTTAAACTTAGTGTGATACAGTGGGTGAGACCAATGGGCAACACTTTTGAGCAAATTAATGCCAACATTGGACTAAAGTGATGGGCAACACTTTTGACTAAAAGCTCGTGTGTTGCCGATTGGTCTCGCCCACGGATTTTTTCGAAAATTTAAAAAAAAAATTTCTAATTTCTACAAAATGTACTTTCCGATTTTTCATAACTACCATAGGTTTTAATGGACAAATATCGATAACACCCTAATCTGGTACCAAAGTTCGAGACGTTCTACAGTTTGAAAACAAATGAATAAGTACGTTTTCAATTTTTGTTTGAAATTCTGCTTTTTAAGGCTTTCATAAATGATAAAAAGAAAAACAAAAACACATTCAAACTTGTATCTGTCAGAAAGTTTGAACAAGTGAGGGGTGTCTCAGGAACGAGGACTTATATCAATAAAATATTATTTACGAGAAAAATTCCAAAATTGAATTTAAATATTGATTAATAATTAAATATTCGGAAAATGAATTCTGTCAAATATTCGAAGATTCAATTCAAACTGTAATATATCCTGTTTAGTAAGAGTGGGCCCAAAAACGATAGGAATGTACTAGACAGGGAAATAAACATCCCTGATTGGCCGACAGGCGGCTCGCACAATCAGTTGTCGCTTAATATCTCTTTCCTTTATCACACTCAAATCACTCTCACTCTGAACAAGATATGCAAAATAAATAAACTTTATTGTTTTACTACAATTTCGTTGCACTAAAATTGAAAAAAAATTTCAAAATTTGATAATCATTATAGATTTAAAGTTTGTTTAAAAAAAAAATTGGATAGCGAAAAAGATCACTCGCAATATCCAGCTAACTCAAGATTAAAATCGACAAATACGGTATTTTCGCAGAACAGGGCAGGCAGTACGCCTTCAACTTTTTATTAGCATCCGAATAAACTGATAAATATCGATGAGACATAAAAATACCCATTTATTGTAAGATCAAACTGGATTTATTCCCAATTAAAATAATTTTATTGTCAAACAAAACATTTTCTTCGCACCCTCTTAAATAATTTTTGATGACAATTATTTTTGTGGCTTTATATTGCATCCGATTTGACCAGGAACTATTTCGACTTGTCTACCAGTTTTTTGCCCATAGCTTCAAGTGGTTTTCATTCTGATAGTAAAAGTCGCCCAGAGTACTTATTTTCTAAACTAGTGAATGGCCAAGCTGATAACTCTGGATTTGACCAGCATTTTAAACCTCCCCTCCCTTGCGGGGCTACCCAATTGCACTGACCGTTTTTTGAGACCGACGCAATTCGCACTGCCGCGCGGTGAATTGACGTTTTGAAAGAGGCCTTTCGCACAGCGGTGACTGACCCGAGCAAACAAATCAAACATTTTAATTGCGCCAGATCACAAAATATTTTGCAGATAATCTGAATCTGATAATTTATAAGTTCGAGAAAAAGATCCAATATTATCAATTATTAATTGATTTTCAGAATATGCAGATAACTTTAAAACGGAAACGGGTAAAACGGCGTGATACGATACGTATATTTTCTAGGTTTCACACCGAAGAAAATATTTTGGACATATGCACATGCTCATTTTGGCCACATAAAGTGCTATTTTTCAGGCTATATAAGATTTTNAGGCGCTTTCAAAAAGTCAATTCGCCGCGCCGTAGTGCTAAATGTCTCGGTCTCAAAAAACGTCACTGCAATTCGGTTTACCCCCCTCCCTTGAACGTGAATAGTTGCGTTCTCTGGTTTTCCGATCATCGCGCGATGTTTGCACATTGTGTGAGAGCCTTATTTACATATTGACAAAGGTTTGAAGATGACAAATAAATTTGTTCCGAATCAAAAATTAATCAATTTCTAAGAAACAAAAGTTTTTGACAATTTTTCAATGAGAAAACAGTTTAGTGAACGTATATTTACTATGAAAAATATTTTTACTTGTAAATATACACCCATGAGTTTTTACCAATGTTTTTTGAATTACTGAATTACTTATAACATATTATCAAATCTTATCATTGACTTCAACAGTTCTCATAAAGGCTCGCCCTGACCACCCCCTTAACGCCACCCTTGTTTTCGTAAGACATACCAACTTTTTTATCCCCATTCCGATCTGACTCGAAAAAAGTCAGTTGTTAGTCATTTAAGTTTTTATAACCCTTAACTCAGGACACCGCGCTTTCAACAGTTTATGTTACTGCAATCACGTTATTTTCGATTTTTGGGTTCGTTGGTGGTCTATGTTATGACGGCTTTGGTACAGCAATCACAAGATATATCGGAAATGCCCTTTTCTTCGTTGGAGTTGGCTTAACCTTGCTTGCTAAACCTGGTACTTCTGACATGTAAATAATCAAATTTATCGAATTATGTTTTTTATTATGTCTTTTTACGTTTAAGGAGTTGTACATAAAACAAATCATTTCAAAAGGTTATGTTTTTAATCTTACATGACAAGAGTAATTCACTAAAAGCATTCAAATAGTGATCTTTCTCCAAAATCAGACATAATTTTATAATGAAATTTTCATAATTGAAATTTTCATTACAGTCAACAACCTCTAACTGGAACACCCCTAACTGGAACACTTCCTCTAACTGGAACGCTTTTTTAGGGTCGATATATTTGTCTCTAACTGGAACAGTAAAAATGTGCTTTTTGAACTAATCTATATTATGAACAGCATATTATGCATATCCCCTATTCACACTTTTGTTAATATCCCGGCCCTGCTAAGGAAACGAAGTGTGTTTTTAATTAGTAGGGCCGGGATATTAACAAAAGTATGAATAAGGGATATATTAGCGTATATTTTTAAAGGCTTCAAAAGGGCAAAATCCCAGATTTTTATGGTTTTCCAAAAATTGGTACAAATTATTATGGCGTTTGTAAACATATTTAGACGCTAAGGCGTTTGTGACATATTATTACATTTTTTGAATTCCAGATATGGCACTAGATTATATTTCAAAAAGCCTAACGTGATAATAACATCATTGATAACTCATATAAGCATATAAAGTGAGTGATGAAAAACTACCAAAATATTCTTGGCTTAATTTTACAGAAAAACAGCAAATATAACAGTTCGTGAGAAATAATCCGAAAACATCCCTTCGAATTTGCCAGAAAATTTTTGAAGAAAAATTTCAAAGATAAATTGACCTGGGTTCGATTCACCGAGTGATGAAAAATGAAAAAAAGTTGGCATAAATTTGCAAAAATGTGTGATCAAAATTTCTAAGATATCTTACAACATTGAAGATAAACTTGGTATTGCTTCTGGAAAATCTGCTGGTCTCGATACTTTCGAATCAATGTTCAAGCTCACAATATTTGAAAAAATATTGCTATCAATTCGCTATCTGAACAGATTTCAGAAGCTTGAAGAATCTGACAGATTTCTTAGTACAGCCCATGATGCCGATGAAGAAATTACACAAATTCCGGGAAATGTTTGTGTTAGAAGAAAATTCTGAATTTGACGCAATAACAGTGGTTTTTAGCGGTTTAGAAATCGTAACAAGAAAAACAAAGCAAACTTCTATAACAAAAAGTTTTCAAAAAAATGAAAACAAAACTGCCTGCTGTATTTGACTTGTGTAATATAAATATGTTATAACACAAAACTTTCTTCATTACCAACAAATTTGACCAAAAAATAAAGCAATTTTAATATGCAATGTAGCTTTCTGAGCAAAAGTTATAGGGGCTATCTTAACTGAAACACTTCCTCTAACTGGAACGCTTTTTTAGGTCGGTAAGTGTTCCAGTCAGAGGTTGTTGACTGTAATAAATTATCAAATGTTTGTAACTTAAATTTCAGATTGCTTTCTATCGGTATTCCATTATTTTCTATGGGTGGTATCATGCTGATGACAACAAATTTTCAAGGACAAAATTTTAAATTATACGAAAAATTTCGAATAAGGACTCTCACCCCGTGAATACAATTATTTTTATTCTCCGCGACCATTTTTGTTCTAAAAAATATTACTCATAAATCTATACGTAGGCACAATACCGTGAAAATTTTGCCCAAAATCAAGTTGCTCCATCAATTAAACAATTTTGGCCATCTAGACTGAAATATACAATGCTGTAAAAAGAAATTTGGAAAACCAGTTATTTGACCGGAAAATGTCGATTTTTACCGTTTTTTACCGGTTTTCATACCATCTCGTGCCCTCTCACTTGGTTTTCATATCAAAAGATGCGCAATAAAATTTTACATTAAATGTGGAAATATCTCATCCAGGTCTATCCAGCTAAATAAAATTAGTATTATGTAAAGTCAAAAAATTGAAAAAAATGAAAAGAAATAAAAATTTTCGAAATTTTCTCATTTTTTTTCGGAAGTTTCGGCTGTTTTTCATTAGATGCTGAAAATTAAGGCTCCATCGAAGATTTATTTTGAGGCAAAATTTCTCAAAATGGGCTACGGAATTGTTCCTATCTATACGTGAATAACGTGAGCCCGTTGTGAATTCTTCTCAAAATTAAAACGTCTTGGAAAAGACGAAAAAAGAGGTAAAACACTTATCTGAGCAAATACTGTATACAGCGTGTGATGTTAAGGGGGTCAGTGCAATTTGACCGATTTGCAATTTTTTTATTTTTTTCTCTAGATGGTAAACTTTTTGCCACTTCGAAATTTTCGTATAAAAACTTTTTAAAACAAAAGTTGCCACTTTTGTGCTTACTTGGTTGAATTTAAAAATTAAGGTAAAATTATTTTTATTAATTAGTAACCGTAGAAAACGGTCTCGACCACTGTTTGAAATTAATTTAATTTGTTTTTATACGATTTCTACGTCAAAATCTAAAATTTCGAAAAAAGACAAAAAAACCCGAAATTTTAGCAAATACAAACATAATTTTTTTTTCATGAGTTGAATAAAATAAATTTTAAACAGTGGTCGAGTAGGCTTACCAATTTGGCAAGTTTCGGTGAAATAATTATTTTTAATTCTGGATCAAAGAGGACTTCGATGGATTTTTCCCAAACCGTAGTTTGGTTGCGAAAATTATGATTCAGAGTATAAACAACAGCGAAGAAACAAAACGAAATCATATTCAAATATAGTGAAAGTAGCCATTCCCAATATTTTCAGCTAAGGATTCCAAAAAAGTTTGTTTGAAAATTTTTGAACAAGAAATTAGAAAAATTTACGAAATATTTCTAATTATTTTTGACCAAAAATCACTAAACCATGTCATATGGTTTTTCAAAGAGCATATAAAAATTATGTGGTCACCAAGTCGAAAAGTTAAAGTAACCATTTTGTAGAGTTTTTTTCGTTTATTTGAAATAACTATTAAAAAAAACTTGAACGAAAAATAAGGCTTTTTTTCATTATGTTTGGAACATTTATCCAAAATTTCTCATAATTTATCGAATTCGAAAAATTAAATTGAAACTCAAAATTATCTTAAAAAACCATAATGCAAAAATTAGCTAATTACAGAAGTTGCCTCGATTATGAATCATCACTTTGATGGTATATTGGGAAGAATATATCCATCCAGTGAAAAGTTTTAAGAGCATATCGGTATGTGTCAAAATGCACGAGGCTTTTAAGATAGGCGAACTCAGTATGAGCAACATCATAGTCCAACTTTCTAGCTTTTTGTAACCACACAAAAATAATGGGCTTACCCCGGCTCTGGTCGGTCAAATAGCTTAAATTCATAGCTTTTAAGTCTGCTTATTGGCTCAGAGCCACGGCGTAGGACCAGCCGTTTCAAACAATTTCATTCATGTAGTACATTTAAGAAATTTGCCTCCAGGGAGCATTTTGAAAATGTCTCTCATTTAATTATTGTTATTCTCTATTCTCTTTTGTACCTTGGCCAAAGTCTGATATTATTTATAAATTTACAAAAATTTCAACAAATTTTGAGCAATTATGAAACACCTACTGCAAATCGAAGTCGGAATATCTCCGATTTTTTTATTTTTAAAATGAATCGCTTGAAATGTTAAAGAAAAATTCGAGACAAAACAATAATCGTTGCAAATTTATTTGCTGAGCGGTCTTGTTAGATTCACTTGATAAAATAATTGTCTTTTTTTTACATTATTATAATTTCTGAAAAGTTTCAAATTATTTTACCTCAAGACGTGGTGTCGTTTTGAACTTATTTAATGGTGCAATCGATTCTTCTTCCGCGACTGCATTAATTCTAGCTTCAATTTACTCATTCATTGGATACCAGTTCACTTGGGCACTTTACTGTCTGGTTGGTTTTTTTGTACTTTCCCGAACAATATTTATCTTACCTAAACAACATATCCCACAGGTCCATAGTTTGACAAAAAATTATTCAATAAAAATAAAAGAAACAGACCTTACAATCGAAAATTTCCATGATAAGACAATCAATGCAAAGTAACATGACAATCAAACTGAGCACGAAAAATAAATTATTCGAGAGCATCAATATTTAGAGGACTTTAACGCTTGTGAGCACAGAGCCACAGTTGTGGCTCAAGCATACCTAAAACTTTCTTAAAAAGACAAAAAACGGGATCGTAGAACCTTTTCTTTCGAATACACTAAGGAATCAAGATTCGGTTCCAAAAAATAATTGAATTTTTTTCGAATGTTTCGTTCCAGTTTTACGGGGAGTTGATTTATAGATTTTCGCCTAATGTTTAACTTCCCGGAGAAAAATTAATTTCGAGACAAGACAATAAATTATTGATCCATAACAATTGTAAATGATATATAAAAAATGATCAATTAACCAGTTTTTTTTTATGAAATTGTTTTGGTTGCAATGCATGACAGTTAAAATAAAAATTTATTGTTTTCTCAGGCCGATTTTTTTTCGGAAAGTGAAATTTCAAAATTTTTAATTCAAGGATCCATGAAACAATTAAAGTTATAAAATATGAATAAAGGTGCGGTCGCAAAATGTACTTTTGTAACTCCAACTTTACCTGAATACTAAATGCTTCGGAATTTTAAATAGCCATTTGGTTCATCTATCCTAAGGGGGTGGTGTCGGTTTTTTTTTGAGCCCTTAACAGAATAATTTATGAAACATTATAATACGTTATATGACTAAAAGTTACCAAGAATGTTCATGGTGGCAATTATTTTTTCAAAAACAATCTAAAAAAATCTAGAATTTTCAAAATTCGAATACTGTCTTTGCTAACGCATAAAACCGTATTCCACTATATATGACATTTTTCTAATTGGAATATGAACCCACCCGAAAACCTGATAGCAATGACATATAATATCGAAAATTTCTAAAAAAAAAATTAATCAGAATATTTTTGAAACAACCTGCCGTGACCATAGCATCTAGAACACCATCAAATCTATCTCCTCCTAGAGCTCGCATTACTCTTAACACTCAATACTTGGTATGAACCACGAAACACTTATGGTTGTAATTACAAAGTAAAAATCTGAAATGTATACCTAGAGGACATAGATTTGAATAGCGAAAATCTTGAAATAGGCGGTTTTTCGCAGTTCTAGAAAAAACTAGTTGGACATTTAAAAAATCATTACTTAATATATGATATTCAAAATCTATCTCCTCCTAGGTCTACATTCGGATTTTTTTTCGTTTTTTTCATCCGTTTATGCTTTCTAATGTGTTCTCTTACAATTTACGTGCTATTTCTACACCCAAAGTACCATTAAAAAGAGTGCGACCGCTACCCCTCAAGCAGTCAAAATTGTCCACAGTTGTACTTTATCCATATCGTACTTGAAAACAATAAAAGAAGTTGTAATTATCTCTTTTATATCAGAAAATTAACATTTTTTATCAAAATCCATGAATTTTCCGCAAATTTTAACTTATTTATTAGTTCTTTTGATGTATGAGATAAAAATCAAACCGGAACAACACTGTGACGTAGGCTAAGATACTTTTGATCGTTTCCGAAAAATAACTTGTGAAGAAACTGTAACGTGTTCACTATTATGGTATACTTGCTTTTCTCAGATATTCTTCTAGAATAAAAAAAAAAATTCTAGAATATAAAATGTCGGATCCAAAAATTTACCTTTCACTCTTTTAAGCAGAAAAAATTGAAATTCCAACTGCCTTCAAGCTTTCTGTAAACACGTCAAGTAGAGCCACAATTGTCGTCTGGTGCCTTGGCGAACGTTTTTATATGCTCAGATATGTTAAGACCTGTATCGTCGCAGTTAGACTCAGACATGAAATTTATTTTCAAATGTAAATTTTCGGAAAATTATACACAAATGAGTTGATCACTTGTCGTTTCATTCTTAATAGTCATCAGAAAAGTATTTCTTAATGCGATTTGAAATTTTTGTTTACTTTCAGACTTTTGTCAAAATAGAAATTCCGAATTTAAATCGCTGTTCTGAACAACCGAAGGTCAAAGTTTAATTTGGGACATTTGATGCTCTGCGCGTAGCCTTCAGTGTCTCATTTATACCAATTTAATTTCTGTTGAAAATCCAGGAGAGATATATTTTCCTTGGGGCTCTAAAAATGGGTCAATAATAGTTTTTTTGCGCATTTAGCGCTAGATAATTTTCAAAAGATAACGACCTTTTGTGTTTTGCACACGTTCTCGTCGTCAATATAGGGGATATCCGCTTAACACCTTTTGCTTAATCTGAAAGATGTGGGCTAAAAAGCGGCCTCATAAGTGGCTAGGAGGGTCTTAGGTGTTGTAGGATTGGCTCTTCTCAACTCACAGCTCTCAGATTAAGCTAAAGGTGTTAAAGGGATATAAACCATAATTGTATTCGCTATCATGAAAAATCAGTGACGGTCAATCAGGTCGTCAATCAACGCCTTCGATATTTTGCCCAAAGCAGATTTTGTTGTGTTATTCTTGAATGAACTGCCTATCTTTTTTGGTTTCTAGTTTTTATTAAATCGATCTGACCCTGTTTTGCCTTTAAAGCGACCAGTACTCTCTTAACCCACATACTCATTTTCGTAATCCATTACCAGCTCGACTCTGGAGCGCTTAAATGTATGTGTCCATTATCGGATTAATTCATATTTAAATGCTTAGGTTTTTCACAATTCTTGATTTTTTGGTGCTAAAGTTATTATCTCTATCTTGTTTACTTCTTGAATAAGCAACTTTGTCGCGTCGAAATTTCGCAATAAAAAGTTTAGATGAGTTTTTAATTTAGAAATCTTCTGAAAAAAATAACGCCTTTTCACCAGATAGAATTTTTGTTTATTTATGTGTCCAAAATCAAGGAATTTTATTCATAGATTCGAAAAATTTCTTTATTTTGATTTTCTCACCTCAAAATATTTCACATTTTTCTCTTAAAATCAATTCATTCCGAAATAAACAAAAATTTAGTGTTTTTTATAAGATACAAATCATAATGAAGCTTTACTTTGACAAACAACGAGAAATTGATACTATTTGTTAGTACTTTGACCATATTTACTTTTGAATTTGAGCGCTTAAAACAAATTCTATTTATTTGACAAAACGTTCTTCAAAAGTCACATAAAAAACAGAAAGCAAACAATAATTTTGTGACCATCGAAAGTATAATAAGGACATAAAATGACAGTTCATTGTACAAAAATAAATTTTTAGTTTTTTGAGATAAAAACGGAATATTATTCAGATTTTTTGTCTTTTTACCTATTTTGATAACTCTTTAGTGCTTATTTGTATCACCTTGAAGAGCAAAACAAATTCTTGGCGGATATACACATCCGCCACAATTAAAAATATCCTAAAGTGCGGCTTCTGTTAATTAATTCGAGAGAATTCAATCAATTTTTAAATCTAATTAGAACAAAAATAGATTCTCTATTTTTCGTTGATTTGTTTTCTCGCGCATAGCAATCAAAAACACTGCGGCTTAATAAGCAGTCGAAGAGATATTGCGTAAAGTTTTTAGAATCAAAATTCCCACGGCTATTTTATATCATATGATAAAACTGAAAATACATCACCGATTATTCTTTAATAAATCAAAAATACGACAATATAACGTTTGAAAGTAAATCGAGTAAAAAATAAATTTTACGAACATAAAAACGTTTTTAATTATTTTTTATCTGCGAAAAATAGTTGAGCATCAATATGAGTCTAGTATGTCGATCATAACTCCCAGGAAGAAATAAATATGATTTTTCAAAGTTAGCTGGTAATAATTACCACCATCTGAGTGGTCGTTGTTCAGAATTCTTGAGCATACCCGTTAAACTCCTTTAAACCCCTCACACCCAAACGCATTCGGGGACGCAGATTTTAAATCCTCAAACGAGATAAAAATATTAATTACAGGCTTTCCATAAATGTGTCATAGAGTTCGCAATTTTCTTTCTAGAAATGGGTTTAAAAATTGATACGACTAGCGGTTCAAAATATTTTTTCCTACTTTTTATGATTTTCGCCAATTTCTTAGAAAAAATCCTTAGCGTAAATACGACACAATAAATTGAAATTCTGAGGAGACTCAGATTTGGGAATTACCTGAGTGCACTCTCGGTATTATTATTTTTTTCTCTGGTCTTTATTGAGAGTTTATTTTTCTCACTAGTTTTCTTAAAGCTCGAAAAATAACAAAAAAAACCTCTAGTTTTTGCTAATTATTAAATTTGAAAAAAAATAGTTTGATTTATTAGATAAAATTGATACCCCACAAAGAGCACATTTTTGAAACCTTAGTGTAAACAAACATTCTTTATTAATCTAGTTTCTTCAACGAATTTAACATTTATATTGCCTCTTATCATTCAATTTCATTCTCAAATCACATAAGATTCCTCAGCTGTGGATCATTATTTAAGTAGTCGACAAATCTTCAAAGCATTGTTCGTTATAATAAGGCAATTTTAAAATTTTTTAATTTATTTTTTTTTTAATTCTGTCGGGTGAATAATGAGATTTATAAAATTGTATTCTACGCCATCTAGACGAAATACGACGATAAAAGTCTTGTCAGCTGCTGCAAATCTAGCTGAAGCTTGATTAGCATGTATCACGCCGATTAATCCAGCCTACAGCAGGCGAAAAACTGATTTGTCTCTTTTTAGTGCTTGACACTTGATCAAATACATTTATTTTTATCCTCCAAAATACTTTTTACCGATTTTTGAAATGTACTTTTTTGTACAGAAAATATGATTACCATGTTGTATGCAATGGATAAAATTGTTCACTAGAGAACAGATTCAGAAAGCTAAGTTTGACTTATTTATGTTATAATTTTTGCATATCACTTCTGAATAATATCTTTTTTGTTGTAAAATTTTAAACTCATTTTTTCGGCTTATATTGACTAAAGATAATTAAATTTTTGAAAAATTTAATGTTAAAAATTTAAGTCTGACCTTGATCTCAATAATTTGAAAATAATTTCGTACTTTTTCAATTTCCAAATTCAGCGTAATGAGCCTTCAGAGTTCGAGTCGAAAACTATTTTCATTAATATTTTTTTCCGACGACCCTCAAATTCACCGAGGTGTCCAAAAATGTCATTGTGGCCGCTTTCAAATAGCAATGTGTTTAAAACGTCATTAACGCCGAACTAATTCGAAGTTTGGCCCCTTTTCGGACCTCAATTGTTAAGCTGAGAATCATTGGTGCCTAGAATGTCCTTATTACCGTCGTTATGAATATTTCTTAATGATATTTCATATATCTCATATAACCATGTCTTTGTTTCGTTTAGGTAAAGTTACCCACTGACCAGGAAGGTGTGGTATAGAATGAATATTTTAAGCGAAAATGAGCGAGAATATACTAGACTCCCCGGTCAGTGAGTACCTCTTTCTTAAGGGGTGGTCGTCGCATTTTAAGAGAAAAACGGGATTTTTAATGGCCAATTATCGCAAAAGTACAAACTGTTGGACAACGTATTACCTCTGACTAATTTATTTGAGGTAAAATCTTGCATCCTATTAAAAAACGAAAGTGACGGATGGCTCGTGCTTACAAAACTGACGGAATTATTTTTTCGAAATATATCTCTTCCCTGAGTTTTTGAGGTACAACAATGATTTATGACGTAAATAAATCGGACAGAACGTAGGCAGATAATCAAGTTGAGTTTTTTCGAAAATTATTATATTTGGTCTCAGTATCACCAAATAACAGTATTTTGACCCTTTTTTAGGAGTCTCAATCAAAATGTATCTCCTCCCTGGATTTCAAAGCTACACATTCAAAACCTACATGTTTGTGGACCTGAAGAGTCTGTTCATATAATCGAGTTAAGTTTTGTCTAAATTTTTGACTCGTTTTTCTGTAAAACGTGTTTTAAATTTCCAAAAATGTAGCCATGTATCCCTAGCCATGTATTGAAATTAAACGAGTACCAAAATTCTTATAATTTTCCATATTTTCAGAAAAAAACCATAAAAATTAAATAAGGAAAATTTGTTTCTAGAGCCTCATTTTGCGACGACCACCCCCTTAAAGGATAATGTCGCTTTCTAAGTTACCAACATTGATCAAACTATAAAAGCCACTGCCCGAAGATTGGATTATGGAAACACCGATTAATTCATGTTCTCCAAAAGACGAATCCGAATTAAAATCCAACCTTATCGACGATGAAAATCAGCAAAAAGAAGGTCCAAAATTACTTTCCAGCATATTATCACCTCTTTACATTTCTTCACTATTTTTCTTTGTTATAAATGTTTTCCGAGTTTATATTTTTCTTGGTACTATGTTTAATTCAACCGCTGAAATTATTCAAATTGCTAAAAATGTTACCATTGGAGAAGCGCAGAGTGCAGCTGGTGAAATGGTAACACAATTCGGAATGGTCCAATTTGCTGGACTTTTATTTTCGCCCATAAATGGTGCTATTATTGATTTAGGTAACCACAATTATTATATTACAATTTATCTCTCCTCGGAAGTGGTTCGTTAATATTTTTCTCGCAAAAATTCAATAATACTTGAAACAAAAGTTAAAATTTCAAAAGCCTTTCACCAAATAATTTCAATCGAAAATTACTGAAATATATTCAAGAAATAGATTTTTTTTATTTGTTTTTTGATTTTCATGATTATGTGTCTTCTTTCTCAGATAAGTTTTCATGCTGTGGGGTTAACCCCCTCACACCCTTTGACTATCTGAAGGCAAAAAATTTTCGAGGGCCAAAACGGCGCATAAATAAAATCGTCACAGACCGACAATTAAAATGCGTAATAGAGTTTGCAATTTCATTACCAAAAATATTATTGAAAATTTCATACGATTAACCGTTCGAAAAATATTTTTTCCTTCTTTTTTTTAGGATTTTTGCCAAAATTTCTTGAAAATTAATTGTGTGAAAACGATACATAATATCGAAATTCTGAGGAAACCAGTTTTTAGGACAGTATTTAAGGATTTGTTTGATTTGTTGGGTTTTTGAGACATAAAATATATATTTTTTATTCTATCATAGATAGTTTTTTATTGACGTTTCGGCTTAACAGCCATTATCGGTGTGAAAAGGAAAAAGTTTTTTTGCGAAAACGATGCGAAAAAGTGGGTCAGCAATCCAGCCTCAGAATTCGCGATAGTTAAAGCTGGATTGCTAAAGTGTCTAAGAAAAAAAACACTTTAGCAATCCAGCTTTAACTATCGCGAATTCTGAGGCTGGATTGCTGACCCACTTTTTCGCATCGTTTTCGCAAAAAAACTTTTTCCTTTTCACACCGATAATGGCTGTTAAGCCTGATTTGTTTGATGTTCGTTTATTTTTTCTGCAGTCTCTATACGGAGAATAATTTTTTGACAAGTCATTTCTATGAAACTCAAAATAATTGAAAAACATTTTTTCAAAAAATTATTTATCGTTAGAATTGAACGTCAATTTAATCTAAATAAAGCCGACAGAGACAAATCGATCAAGTGTAGAACATAAGGTGGTACGGATTTTGAGTTATCAGCTGATTGGCAATATATTACACATTTTGCTGCATATATTTTGACGCGCGGCGATATGAATAATTGTTTTGAAAGCGATCGAGATATTACATTCACCACTTATTTATTATTTATTTATTATTTACCAATTATAAATAGCTAAAGTTTCACTTGTAAATTTGTAACTTTTATGTCATTGTGAAAAATGCATGGTTTTCCAAGAAATACAAGGTGAGTGAACCTTCATTTTCTGTCGCAGTCATTGAATTCACAGATTTCGAAATTCAAAAATGGTATGTGTTATTCACTAAATTCTATCCTTGATCGCTCTTGTGATAAGCGCTTAAAGTTGAGCCTACGGATAGGCTTTTGAGAGTGAGGCGAAGTTCTCGTTTCTGGGTGTGAGGAGGTTAAAGAGATTGAGAATAAAAATCAAAAAATCAAAATGAAAATTCATCAAATTGAGAAATTTTTATATAAATCATAAAAATTTGAAGAAAACGAGAATTTTCATCAAAAAAGTGACAATTTCACAATAAAAATACTTAAAATTATAGCCAACAAAATTCATAATAAGGTTCGCAATTAATAAAAGAATTACTTTTTGGGGTAAAAAAATTAAATTTTGGCCGATAACAATTAATTTTCAAAAACGTTTTTCTGCATACACAAATTCAGCAACAATCTAGATTTCAAATCTTTGCAGTTTTTAATAGATGTCATCCTTGATCAAAATCAGCAATTTTCGCCAGTGACCAAATTTTTGGGAAACTATCGAAATAAGGTAAATTAGCCTGAAGAGATAAACTATAATTGTCGTAACTGGTTTGCGTTGGCCACAAATGACTGAAATTGACACTCAAAACTAAATCCTTAACGGCTTGATAACGTTTCATAGGTTATTTTGGGTCAAGTTAAAACATTTTTGACCATTATTTTTTTTTGTCAAGTTGAGTATATCGTGATATATCAAAAAAAGGACCAACGATTAACAAGCTTGTTTTCTTGGTCAATCTCGGCGAAAACTTCTCTATTTCCAAGTAGCAACAAAGTTAGCGTCTTTATACGTACGATCGAATGGACAAAACTTTTGGATGATCAGCAATAAATAATTATTAAATTCAGTGATGGCGAAAACTGGTTCAAAATATATGAGTATATCCGCTAGTATATTTTCTACCGTCACCCTTGGAACACTGTTTTCATTATTTGCTATTATTCCTTCAGTCTTAATGCAATATGGTACTTTTCTCGTTTCTGTTATTCATCGTTCATTTGTCTTCGGCTGCCAAACTTCATTAATCGGATTTTCATTCCCGGGTGAACATTTTGGAAAACTTTTTGGTATAAGTCAGGTATAAAAAAAATTCCTTATTTATTTTATAAAACCGTTCGTTTTTCAACACATTGCAGTAATTTGGCCAATCAATAATCCGCCTTATTTTCGAAAATTGGTAGTCCAAATTTATAAGGTTTTTTGCTCTGAGAACTAAATTTTATCAATAATTTGACAGAAAGGTATGTATTTTTTTCATGCACGTCAAAAAACTCCATAATTTTTGAAAGTTAAGTTAAAAATAATATTTTTTCAAAATAATAATATGGCGGATTATTTTAAAGATTTTGAAAAGATGGTAAATTTCCCTTTTCGTCTTTTCAACCGAATATTTGAAGTTCGAGATACCATAGTAAATTATGGACTATGAGGTTATAGTCTATAGCTTATAGGTTTTCATCGAAATATTGACACCAGAAGTAATAAATGATCTGCAACCTGCTTATGACCTAGGTATCCGATCGTCGAATATTTTCTTGTGGTCGAATATACACTGTGACAGCCTGAGTGTTAACATGAAGTTGACAACAATAGTGTACAATATGTAAAAATGATTCATTAATCTATACCACTCCCTAAGAGCTCCTTATTGTTGATTTTTAAGAATTCGAGTATAATTAATGCTTAATTAAACCATGAATTGTGAAGTTCACTACAGCAGTCTTTTTTTTCATCTTTTCATCGATTCGAAAAATGATTTAAAATGGTTACCAAAAATAGAGTATACTGTACACATTTTTAGTCGACAAAATTTTAAGCGGAAATAAGCACTCTAGGTAAAATACAAAATTACAAAGTAATTCATTACTCTAATATGTTTTTTTATTTTTGCATTTATCGCGGTCGGTTTCTAGTATACAAAAAAAGTCAAACTTTGCATTTTTCGAACATGCTACTTTTAATTGCACACTTTTTCTCTTCAAATAAGTAGACTTTTACCGCCCCCGCATTTTTCATAGCAAAAGATAGGAGAAAAAAAGTCGACCAAAAATGTATACGCATTTTAATAGACTAACTACATTATATTAAAGCTTTCAGTTTATATCGAACCATCAACAGTAAAAACCTAAAAAATATTTCTGTTCACAAAAAAAATTACTGATGATGGTTTGATATAAACTGAAAGCTTTAATATAATGTAGTTAGTCTATTAAAATGCAGATATTATACCTCGAAAACAATTCAACAAAAATGTATACAGTATACTGTATACATTTTTGGTCGACAAAATTTTTGGTACTGTATACTCCACCAAAAATGCCGACTGTTACCTTTGAAAATAATCATTGAAATGTTTTAAAGTAAGTTTTTGAAACAACATATCATTGCTGATTATGTTCATAATAATTTGGCATCAATCACTAATCATATCAATTTATAGCTTTTAACAAGTCTGTCGTCATTAGCTGTTGGACCCGTGATCGGTATGGGAATGACTTATGGATATAAAACAGTAAATACTTGGATTTTATTTGCTGAAATGGCAACAATGTTTCATTTATGTGTTTGCCTGTATTTTCACAGAAACCATGCACAAAACAAGAAGTAAACAAATTGAATCGTTTGTCATCTGATATTATTGACTGTTTTGCACAGTTTTGCACACTTAATGTCACCATTCTGATAAAAAAAGTACATATTTTATTCCTAAAACTTAACGTTTCGGCATATGAGAACCATTCAAAATTATAAAAATAGTTTGAAAATACATAAAACTTGACTTTGACAGTCAATTTTCATGAAAGTTACCCTTTCCAAGATTGTATCTATAAACACAAAGCACCAGATAAAATCTGGTCATACATATATGTAGTTAATAATCTTTACGATCAGTTGACTTTAACGGGGAACTGACCACCTGACTTATTAGAACCTAGTGATCATTTATTTCGTTAGAAACCACGAATTTTCTGCAATAATTATCAAATCTTCTGCGTTCAAATAAATAAACTACATTTTTAACCGTATTTTCCCCTTAGTAAATTCAGTCGATTTTGAGTAAAATTTAACGCTGAGGCAAATAAACCAACATGTGACGGACTAAATATCATTGTCAAAAGAAAGTTTCATGTTTTGACAAAGACATTACTAGTAGTAATTTACTACCGTCTATGAGTTGAGGTTTAAATGAGCCTCCCAGCCACAATAACACACAATTTCTGTGTGATACCCAATACAATTATAAGTACGACAAAACAGCCAGTTTTGATGATATACTGAAAACATTTTATATACAGGTAAGTATGTTCATTCAAAAATTTCGTAGGATGGCACAAAATTTCTAATAAAGAATTTTTAATCGTGAAAAATGGTATCCAACTGGTCGCACCTTGAATTTTTGAGTAGCTTTTTCCATAGCAAAGAAATAGTCTTTTCGTTACAGTTATCACGCCTTCTAACAGATATTCCAATGTCACCGAAATACCCAGGGCGCTGTTTTCCCACAAAATAAATGCTGTAAGAATTCGCTTCTAGAATAAACTTAACTACAAACTAAACAAAGTGCGTCATTGCGTGAGAATTGCCAGTCCTACGTTGATATTTAAATTTTCTGATTAGACAGTCTTATTCAGACTTGAGTACAAAAATAAACGATATGAAACTTTTTGGATTTTGTTTTATTGCAAGTTCTATTTCTCAATATGTCGAGTTTCGAGGATCGTGTCCAGAAATTCCCTTGATCTCAGATTTTGATGTTGCAGCGGTAGGAAAATCTAATTCTGATAATTTATGTTAATTTTGAATACCGAATGTGTTTTACCGTTTGGGATGTTCCCCGAGGAGATTCACGCTTAACCAATCAGAGCGCGACTTGGTTAGTTTATTTAAGGGGCGTTTCAATCTCCCTGGGGAAAACCCCAAAAGCTAAAACACATTCGGTATTACTTTGAAAAATATTTTTTAAATAAATTGAACTCAATTTTCATTTTCAGTACAAAGGCGAATGGTTTGACCAAGCCCATTATGATGTTCCCTTTGAACCAGTGGACGCAAAATGTATCAAAGCAATTTATGGAGACCGTGACGATACTAGTGTCAGTGTCAATAATACTGAAATTGTTCCTGGAGAAAATGGTCTTTATAAATTAAATTGGGTAGCCGGGCAAGGTGTTCAAGTGGACGTAAGACAATTTAAAATTATACTTATGAAAATGTACCTGATGAAAATAAGTACTTGTTGAGACAAATAATTTTTATTGAGATTTTTACTTTACGAAATATTTAGCATATACAGGGGAGGCAACATCGCCGAATTTGCCGAAATCGCCGAAATTTTTGGCAAAAAACCTACGCAATTTGGAAAAAAACTCCTGCGATATTGGCCCAAGTACAAAGGAGGTGGCCAATATCGTCGAATGTGCCAAAAACTTTTGGCGATATTGGCCCTTTTTTGGGTCCTTTCACTTTTTTTCGGTTTCCAAGCCAAGCCAATTCAAGCCACAAAAATTTGCTGTCTTGCCGAGGTCTGCCCTGCATAACAATAATCCGTGATAAAATCAACATTTTTCTTGAATAAAATATTTCTATAAATCTTAAATTTGCTTTTGTTCAACTCTTTCAGCCTCCGAGCCGAATAATCGGCTATAAAAAAATTTTAAGCCTTAACCCCCACCTGCACGAGCGTGTTTCAGAACACAGAGACGAAAAATATTTTGGGGAAGTGTCATTTTGGCCGGCGGAATATTTGGAAGAGACCCCGATAGTTTCCCTTATTTTTAATTTCAAGAATTTTGGTGAGTTCCAGAAATTTTTCATCAGACCGGAAATGCATTATTTGGATGCAATTTTTTGTTTAATGCAGTTAAAACAGTACTGGAACAAGATAATGATCTACAAATATACTTACTAAAGTGACTTTTGGAGGGGGAAACTTTGGCATTATAATTTTTGACACTCAGCGCCACCTGGTGGTGAAAAGTGCTTCTTCGTCTATCTTGTGACTGGAACCAAATATGAATGTATAAATATACTTATAGAGATATTTTTGCAAGTCAAAATCTTTTGAATTATTAATTTGCACACACGGCACCACCTGATTGTGAAAAAAGGCTTGAAAACACCTCCTGACTAATATTTTTCATTTGAAACCACTGAACTTTTGCAATTTGAAAACTATAAATATTCATTTCAAAATCTAAAAAGCTATTTTTGCGGTCAGTAATCTTAGTAAATACTATGTGTGTGTTCTGAAACACTCTCGTGCAGGTGGGGGGGGAGGACAACTCGTGCAGGTGAGGGTTAAAAAATTGATCGATAAATACTCCAGAGACTTATACTCTACAGATTTATGATAAAATAGAGTTTGCCAAGGAGAAATAAACAATTTCAATTCAATTGTTTCATCATCAACCGTTCAAAATTTATTTTATCTTACACCGACTGACCATTTATAGAAACCCACTTTCGCGAAAAAAATGGTTTCCATTAATGGTAATGGGTTTCCATTAAATGGTAATTTTGGGCTAAATTTGAAAAGTTGTTTTCAGCCAAAAAATTTAAAAAAATTTCTGATTTTTTTTCTAAATTACATGTTAAGAGATCAATCATAGGGCAGCCGAAATCACCAAACTTTTTAGAAGAGTTTGGAGCGAATTAAACACTAAAAACAGAATTTATTGTACTCAAACATGTCTTGTTTTTCAAAAATGGTTTCATAAATGGTTATTCCTTGTTTTTCAAAAATGGTGTCCATAAATGATAATGGGTTTCCAAAAAATAGTTATGAGTTTCAATTAAATGGTAAGGGGTTTGCATAAATGGTTAGTCAGTGTACTTTTTTGTCGATTTCCATAAAATTCAACTATAACCTAATTTTTAAAAACGGACAGAAATACGGAAAATTTGAGGCAGTCAAGAAATTTGTTCAGTTATTTATAAAGTCAACGATAGTTTCTCTGCTATACCGAAATCTCAATTCATTTATTTTCGAGTGAATTACCAAAATCTCTTATTTTGACAAAAAATCGAATTGATTAAAATGCACTAAAATTGCAGCGCAGTATCGCGTTTCAAACTGTTTTTTTGACCGATAACTATCAAGAAATATGATGAAATATAATCAAATTCTGATATCATATATGAAACAAGAAACTAATCTGATATGTAGTTATTGATTTATAAGTGTTCAAAGTCGAGCCTAAATATTGGTTTTGGAGCCTCCAAGGTTTGAAAATGAATTTCTTGATTTCAAATTCCCCACACAAACTATTTGGACTTGAAAGACTAAATCATTTCTTTTCACGTAAATATAGATCTTCATCTCGTGAAGCTTAATTCGAACGATGCTTCATGCGTAGAAATAACTGGCCGAGGAGACTTCACTTTTCTTTAGTATATAAGATTCGCTCACTTGGTTACGATCCCAAATTATCAATATTTTCTATCATCTCATCTAGAAGAGTATTTTTTTTAGTTGTACAAAGTATTTTGAGCATACATACAGAGTGTGTATTACACACCAAACGAATAAATAAACAATTTATCCACACTCATGTCAAAAAACTCAGTAATTATTAACATGTGTCTCGACAAGTTACATCTTCGATATTCAAAATTAATTCTGACTTTTTTTCGAAAACATGTGCTAGAAAATTACATTTTGAATCATCTGTTTTTGTCATCGCAAACTTTATTGTATACACCCATTTTCACACTTTGCTCAAGATTTGGGCCCTGGGTAGTAAACGTAGTGAGTTTTTTAGTAGTATGGCCCAAATCTTAAGCAAAGTGTGATAGGGGGATATCAAGCAATATCATATTTCTTATTTATAACTCATTTTTAAATAAATATATTATAGCCATTAAATTTCCCGAATAAACTTCGGGTTAGTTTTAACTTTCCAGAAGCAGATACTGTACGAAAACTTGGTCGAGCTCAGGGCGACGGAAATTATTGGGTTCTTGAGACCGATTATGAAGATTATACCATGAGTAAGTTTCATTTCAATCATTTTAAAAATGTGAATGTCTACTTAAAAAATATTTTTTACAACATGTCACATTTTTTCTTTCGTTCGCACCTGCCAGATTCAAACGTTAAAATTGGCGGATAGGAGATTATGCAAAAATCAAGATTGGAAGCAAAAATGTGACATGCTGTAATTTATACTTATTTTATTTAGTTATGGACTGCGTAAACATTTGGTATTATACATTTACTGACTTTTGGATATTGACAAGAACTCAGGATTACAGAACCAACCCAAATACCAGCGGTAAATACCAAGAACTTCTTCAAAGAGCCAATGAAAAATACGGTGTTGTTATTGAAGAACTCATTGAAACCATTCAAACTGATTGCGATTATGATTACGCAGAAATTTATCCTGAAACATCAAGTTCCTCATAAATCTTTCTACTGTATTTGTGACAATTAACGGCTAGCTCTTGTCTTGGCAGAAAAAATAAAAAGCTTCATTCTATTTATCACCAGTTTGCTTATTTCATTTTATAATTAACAATTCATTACTGTTTTTGAAATACACTTCCTCATTTATTACAGAGCATTAAAAATGCAAAACCCTGTTTAAAAAAATTTTGGCTGAATTTAAATTCTCTGGAATTATTAGTCTTTGTTAAATCTATATTTGGAAGAAAAACCAGATCTTTGAAAATGCCTAATTTGATGTAAGAAATTAAAAACAAAAGCGAAACGTTAAAAAAATATAAGAAGAAAATTCATTATTGATTATTTTTTTAAAGAAATCAAGAACATAATTAACTTTTTTTTATGCCAGAAACTCATACCCTAGGCCTTTTATCGAATCAAGAATCGAAATTTTTTCTGCTGACTTCAAAAAGCCAGAACGCAAAACTTTTTCTCACACTACTACAGTATAGTACAGCCGGGTCCGGCGGATAGGTGAAGGCGGATAGGCGAAATCCGGCTAATAGGTGAAGGTTTTGAGCGACAAACTTTTCCTTCCTGACGTCCGGCGGGTAGGTGAAAGGCAAAAGATAGGGTTTTTTTCAAAATTTCCTAGGCAAAAAGATAGACGTTTTCGAAAAGCCAAAATATAGGGCATATTGAGAATTTTTATAAATGAAAAAACTATTCAATTAATTTGTCGTTTTAGCGTTTATTCTTATGATTCTAGTACAGTTGATTTGTTTCAAAATATTTTAATATGTTTTATATTGTAATATATTACTTTTTCGCCATTTTGCATTTTTGACTATTTCACAGCAGGGTGGCGGATAGGTGAAACCAACGCGAAACCTACGTAAGCCTCCGCAATCGCCCACGCCATCTGAAAATAAAAAATTTCTCCCTGACGTCCGGCGGATAGGTGAAAGCACAAAGATAGGGTTTTTTTTTCAAAACTTCTCACGCAAAAAGATAGGCGTTTCGAAAAGCCAAAGATAGGTATTTGAGTATTTGTATAAATATAAAACTATTCAATTGATTTGTAGTTTTACTTTTAATTGTATTTATCTAGTACAGTTGATTTGTCTTAAAAATCTGCACACAATATTTGTTCAAATAATTTCTGATCAATTATTTTAAATTTTATTGGGTTTTTCGAGGCACAAATATATATTATTTATTTGCTATTAAAAATAGTATTTTACAACATGTTTCGAATTGGTATTCGTCTTCAGGTAATGAAAGAGAACAGAAAAATAAATCAGGTCGAAAAAAGTGACAACAAAGACAATTTGGCAAGAAATGGCTCTCAGATTGTTTGCAAATTAATAGCCCGTTCTGTGATTGACTCATTATCTGACAAATTTTTTCATGTTTCACCTGTTTGTTGAGGTCAGGTTTATGAAGTGTAATATGAACACCTTCAAAATTTTTTCTATAGAATTTATTTGTAATCTTAGTTTCGATAATGGTTAAGCGTTCGTGAATAAAAATTCGCTCATAATGGTCCATTCTACGTTTATTAGGTAACTTGTCTGGATCAACTTCAAATTGCTCGTAAAATGCAGCTTGGTAATGAATACACTTAGACTTGTGTTGACGATTTTAAATAAGAAATTTCAAAACTC
>SCLH01000558.1:36764-53406 GCA_004367855.1 Oikopleura vanhoeffeni | reverse complement strand
TTGTGTGCACCCGAAAGCTTACGGCAGCAGTTGGGAAGTATCAATATTTTTCCTGCATAAGGAAGTTGAGAGGTAACATTTTTCGAACACCGACATTTTATATTCTAGAATTTCAATTTTTAAGTCTCTAGAAAATCATCAGTTGAGAAAAGCAATGCTATACCATATCACGTGAAACACTGTCACAGTTGTCCTTCACAAGTGACTTTCCGTTTGAAAACGATGCACAAGTATCTGCCTACGTCAGCGTTTTGTCGCTTTTGATTTATTATCTCATATATCAAAAGTTATTTATAAATAGTCAAAAATTTGATGGAAAATCATATATTCGATTAAATTGTTAGTTTTCCCTATAAAAGCAGATTATTTAATTTTTTTTATTATTTTCAAATAAATATGAGTAATAAGTACAAACTGTTGACAGCTTTGATTGTTAAATTGACTTCATAATATTAAATTTTTTTCATGGGATATTTGAAGTGTAAAATTTAGAAATTTCACTTCCGAAAAAAAATATCTGCCCCTAAGAATACCAATAATTTTTTATTTTAAACTGTTATGCATGCACAACGCTTTCCTAAAAATGGTAATCTCACTTTGTAGCTTCTATGTCTGTTCTGGAAATAATTTTCAGAAGTAGGGAAATAGGCGAAAAATACCTAACAATCAACATCCCCGTAATTCTGGAACCAAACATTTCAAAAACTTTTAATTATTTTTTCGGACCGAATCAATTTCTTTAATGTGTGTGAAGAAAAGATTCTACGAGCCCGTTTTTTGCCATTTTTTGAATGATTTTAGGTATGCTAGAGCCACAATTGTGGCTCTGTGCTCCAAGAAATAAAAAAAAAAAAACGAAATAAAACGGGTTTAAAGATAAAGATTGGGTTTCCGAACTTTTATTTTGGAATTGGTTAAAATTTTCAAAAGAATTCAAAACATTAGTAAATTTTCTAAGAGCCCGTTTTGCCACCTTACTCGCTCCTCCTTGTGTAACTTCGACTAAATTATTTTCTGTTCTCGCTCATTACCTGAAGATGAATAAAATTCGAAACAGTGGGGAAAAAATTCTATTTTAAATAGCAATAATTATATATAATTGTGCCTCGCAACCCAAGACAAAAAAAAAAAAAAAAAAAAAAAAAAATTACTGTTATAAACTTTAGCATTTTTGTCACAAATTTTTCTGATTTCATTTTATTGAAATTAGTGAATAAAAACTAAAAAAAATAGCCACTTAACTTTTTTGCATTGTTTTACATATTTTCTGACTGCTGTTTAAAAAATCATGAATGTTTTTTCATTTTTTGTTCGACTCTTTTTGAAAATATTATGAAAATTTTCCGCAAATCAAGTCCAAAATTTAATTTATTAGTTTAGTTAATTTTTCTTATAAAATCAGGCGCATTATTGTGTATTTTCTGGTATCTATTTGTTTCCGTATTTAACCGATGCAAAGGTCAAGTTGAATATCGTTTTCTGACTCTGATGATATTAAACACTTTTAAGGAACCGGTTTGGTGCTTTGGCACGCAATTTATATAATTTTATTTCTTTCAAAAAATTTCAATTAAATTTCGCGGGTTATAGGCTACTTGATTTTTAAGTCAGGAATTTTTAATATAAACGCAATTGAAGGTCAATTTTTTTTCCAAAAAGCTGTTTTTTATTTTTCATTGAAAAAAAACTTTCATATGTTAGGAAATTTTTCATTGGATAATTTCTCCCACTAATTAGTGCGCTAACACCCGAAAATGCTGAAGTTTATAAATATGCTTTTAAAAAATTCTCATATCGAGGTCAAGTTGGAAATGGAGTTTAATGAAAAGTGGTTTTTGATTTTTTACAGTACTTAAGTATTTAAAAGTTAAAATATAACGTTTGCAAGTTGAGACATTTCCTTTTAAGATAAAAAAAAATAAAAATTTTTCACATTTTTTTTCTTTCAAATCGACTCCGAAAAAATGTACCAATCTGCCACATCGCTGCTACCCCCTTACATATTAAGTAGGTAAGTGTCGAAAGACGTTGCTCACGCTAGTTTAAACCTAATAATAGTTAAAAAAAGGGAGCCAGACGGTTAGACTCGAGTGGTAGGAGCCACAAGACGGGCGTACCATTAAGCCACTGCGCCAATGGTAAACTTGTTCTGTTTTATAATTATTCTCCAAATCTTGAAAGTTCATAAATGGCGAATCCAACACCATCATTGCCGCGCCACCAGATATTTCAAAATTTTTAGACTTTAGATTTCGATTTAACATTTCTTCTCCTGTTGGTGCTTGCTTGCTCTTTATTGCTTTCCTGCTCGAGATAAATTGTTCAATGCTTCAGAAAATAATTCAAATAACTTTTTCGACTGGTTGGGGGGTCAGGCGCTTGGTTAGGCTCGCAAAAACTCACTTTTATCGAATTTCGGGCGTCAACCTGCGAAACATTTTTTTTCTTTTTTCTATTTTTTTGGGAATCACGAAAAAAATGCAACAAATGGCTACTTCATTTTTCTAATACTTACTGGTTAGAAATCTGTTTTTTTCCCGGATTAACCCTGAGTCTACTTATGATCTTAATGAAATCACTTAATCATCACTCCTTTTTCCCCGAAATGTTGTTCACAAAAACATAAAAAAGATTTTATATAACTTGGATGATTCGTAATCGTATAGTTTCACAATTTGAGAGGACATCCGTTTAATTTTGCTATTAGAAGCTATTTTAAATTTCAAAATTGCTTTATTTTGTTGTTTGGGAAAAAGTTTGCGGTATATATTATACCGTTATAATCCAAACCTAATACATCCAGCCGTTTTATAAATTGACCAAATATTATTGTCACTTCCCCTAAATGAATATTTTTTTCCCTAAATAGAGTTAAATAGTTAGCTTGTTTTGCTTCGAATCTAGAATTCCAAATGTTCATCAAAACATTTCTTTTAATTTTGCTGGTTTGTTTGATATTTTTCAAAAACTATAAATAATTCGAGGCAATCTTTTTTAAAAGATCATAAGTAGTTTATTCAGTGCTTTTGGACATAAATTATATATATTCACCTTGAAATGTACCGTTAAGCCACAATCGTCCGAAAAATTCATTAAATTTGAGAAACGCAGTTCTCACCCAAATTTATAAAATTTCTACACTTGTAGGTGAACTTTACAGATGTATAATATCACGTCCTACTCCGAAGCATTAGATTGAGCATTAATGTGACAAACAAATTGATCTCAAAAGAAAGAAATTTGTCCTTCTGCGATTCTGAAGCTAGGCGAAACTGGAGAACTTTAAAAAAACAAATCACAGTTAAGTTCATAAAACTACGGTTATGTTTCTGATTTTTACATTTCATCATCTTTTGAAAATTATTCATCGATAAAAATTTTTATTATTAAAGTCCTGACTCCATAAAGGTAATTTAACTTAAAATTAATTTGACTTAAAAAACAAAATCACAATTTTACAGTCAGTCTACGTTCACTAGTTTCAGACTGCTCAGTCATTGCTTGTAAAATTTAAAAAGAGCCTTAACCAATACACACCATTATTATAAATTGAATGTGCGTTTTTTCAACATTAACTTATCTAGCGTCATTTCCGAGACTTAACAGTCATTAAAAAACCATCACTACTAAACAACGATCTCTTTATGATTACTTATGTCCTTGTGAAGCAACCTACATAGGTAGAAAACTCGACAACTTCTTCACGAACGTATATTACAACACCGTCGTAACAAGCGGTTTTACACCTCCATTTAAAAACTTGTCCTATTTTTAAAAACTGTTTATTTTTCCCCAAAACAATATTCACTTTTTTATATTATTTCAGGAGATATGGCATGAAGTAACACCGTGGACAATTATTGATTGCGCTAAATTCTTGTTATAATAAATTCATTTTTCATTGGATGGTATGAAATTTTCTATCCGAAAAAAATATTTGTCCAAGAAATATTAGGGGTTAGTACAATTAATTTTTATTATTAAGTGTTTGCATGCCACAAAACACTTTCCTAAATACTGGCTAATCTCACATTTTTTTTTGTTGTCTAGTTTTAAAATACTTTTTCCGAAGTTAAAAACATTGAGCAACCAAATCTTAATAAATCAACTCCCCGTATATATTTGAACATAAATTCCAAAAATAAATTTACTATTATTTTTTTCAATTTGCAGGCTAGGATTCTTTATAATGTTTCGGAGGCAAAACGATTTTACGATTTGTTTTTTGTCTTTTTCGTGGGTTTTAGGTAGGCTTGAGCCAATATATTTGCTCTGTTGCTCAGAAAAGTCAACGAGTTACTGTTTAATGCAATTTATTATTTTGGTTGTTTCTACTTATCAAGCTTCATGTCTTGAATTGTATTTTTAAAGTCAGGAAATAAAATTAATTGTTGACGAAAATTTTGGGTTGGTAGACACGGCCGTGTCACACGGGTTGCTGTCTACAATAAGGCAATAACTTTTCGGCGATAAATTTCTCAATTTCCTGCTAAGGAACTTACCGTTTTTTAATAATCGGGAATATGCGCCACTTTCTTAATTTTCGCAATTCCGTAGGCATTTTCTTTTCTGTTTTTTTGAATTTCATGAGAGTAGATGACCCTTATTACAATACTAATCGGGAAGCCGTTTTGAGCGGTGAACTTTCTCTCATTTTTGTTAATTAAATAATTGAAACCTACGCACCAATCAAAACGGCTTCGACGATGAGTATAATAGGTAAATTTCAACTTATTATATCAATTTGAAAATACCACCTAAGGACACCAGTCTTTGGTGATGACGTATTTTCACTTAAAGAGATTATTTATCTACCCACATTGCAATTGCATTCGGGTCTCTAGAAAACTAAATTGAATAGCTCAATATTTCGCGGAAATTTTATACATTAGTTATCTCACAGTAGCCTCGTACCATAAGGTGGGTTTTTTGAAAACGTCGAGAATTTTTTTTTTGCTGCTACATGGCTGATAAATCACTGTTTTTAGTTGACCACACGATCAATTGCTTTGATAGTAAAGTTGATTTTTCCACACTTTCATTCCGAAAAATTCAGTGTTTGAAAATCATTCAAATTCACAAAGAAAACTGTGAGGTTAAAATGCTCAAAACGAGATTCCGAAACATGTTTTTTATGTGTATTTTTTGTATTAATCATATCAATTTTCAGCAATCTTCACGATACATACCAAGCTTTTCATTTTTATTTGTGCATCGGAAGTCCCTCCGCATAGAAAATAATTTCCGCTACTAGACTATTTAGAAATAGGTCAAACTGCTGATCAAGCAAACATTACGTGACTTTCCTGACCTTATCCTTTGTCATAAATATTAGTATCCTTATTATCTATCAGTTTCAAAAGTGTTCTCAGGGTAACATTGTTTATTAAGCACAGTTTTCAGGTCAAAATAGTTAGACTTAATGACCCAAAGTACACTTTAGAGTAGCATCAAATGTCAGGTACTAAGGTTTGAGAGTGAACAAAAGTTTTTTGATATTCTTTCGACACGAGTACGTGAGTCACGAAAATTTTAGTCATTCGACGAAATATAACTGTTTTTTTGAAAATGAGAATTACGCGATCAGTTTATTTGCTACACGTCGCGTTTGACCCTATTGTCTAACATCGTGTATGATCGACGTCTTTCATTGGTTCAACGCGAACACGCAACAACAGGCTAGAGATCCCTTCTTTTTCAACTGCAATAACTTCAAAATCACCAGCAGACTAGGAAAAGGGAACCACCCCAAAGGAACCTGATCCCCATAAATTCAAGTGAGTTTTCATGCTAGCATGATACGCTTCCTTATTTAATTCATATTGTGAATTCAGAATTAAAACTTCATTCGATTTTATTTCGAAAAAAATATCGAACCTTATTCGAAAAACCATTAAACCTTGTGAGCACAGAGCACAATTGTGCGCTCCAGCATACCTAAATCATCGAAAAAAAGACAAAAAACTGAGATCGAGGAATCTTTTGTTTCAAATACATTATGAAGAATTAGATTTGGTTCGAGAAAATAAATTGATTTGGCTTCGAATGTTTGTCCGGATTACCGGGGAGGTTGATTTATCCCGGATTTTTACTATGTTTCACTTCCGTAAAAATTAATTTCGGAACTGGATACAAATCAATGTTGAGATTAGCGTTTTTAAGAAAGTGTTTTGTGCATTCATACAGTTGAAATAAAAATTTCATTGTATCTAGGGGCAACATTTTTTCTTAGGAAAGTGAAATATCTAATTTTCAACTTCAAGTATCCCAGGGAAAAAAATTAGTTATTAAAAGTTTGGAATTTTTAACCATCAACTTTGTCCACAGTTGTACTGTCAATTACTATTTTACTGCGAAATTAATAAAAAAAGCCATTATCTGCTTTTATAGGGAAATAAACATCTTCATCAAAAATCATGATTTTTCAATCAAACATTTTTTAACTTATTTATAAATTACTTTTGTATTATGAGATATAAATCAAAGCGGACAAAACTATGACGCTAGCAGTTCTTGCTCTTGTTTTCGGAAAAGATAACAAATTGTAGAGACCAACTGTGACCGTGTATCACGTGATATGTACACCTTGCTTTTCTCACTAGTTTTCTTAGAACTCACAATTAACATTCTAGAATATAGAAATGTCGAATGCAAAAATATGACTTTCAACTTTCCTTATGCAACAAAATTTAAAATTCCAATGCCTTAAGCTTTCTGTGAACAACATTCAAAGTAGCCACCTTTGGCTCATGGTGCCTTGGCGGAATTTTCTTTTATATGCTCACAAGGGTTAAATCCGTATCGCGTAATAAAACTAACGCAATTTCACGATTTTTAGCTCAAACCGCTGACCAGAGCTGAAAACGCTTTTAATTGCGTGGCGTTTGAAATTTCAAGATACGATACTTTTCAATCTATTTCTTTAAATTAAATTTGATAGCGTTTGATTGCTTTCTTAGATTCTACCACATTTTGTATTTACTTCATTTTCAAATGAAACATTTGAACCTATTGTTAAGGGGTGCCATAAGTCCTGCAGATTGATACATTTTTTCAGAGCGCTAAATGAAAGAAAAAAAAAGTTGAAAATTTATTTTTTATTTTTATCTTCAATAAAAGCTGTCCATTTACTTGCAAACGTTTATATTTTTTAATTTCTTAACATAACTAATTATCTGGGAAATATAAAAAACACTTTCACGGTACATCCATTTCCAACTAAATCGACTACAGATGCTTTTTTTTAAAGACGATATTAATAACTTCAGACAGTTGTCGGTTGTTATGCGCTAAACAAGTCTTTTTTTATGTTGCTTTTTTAAAAATTTCCTTGAATTGAAAGTTTTTTTCCCATGAAAATGGCTAAAATGGCAAAAAGTAGAGAAAAACAACTTTTTTTTGAGATAAAAATTGACCTTCAATTGCGTTTTGATATTAAAAAATATTCTTACTATCGAAAGTAAATGGCGCCTGATAACACCCCACAATTTTATTTGGCAATTTTTGCACCAGCATAAAATTTTTTTAAATATTTAGTGCCAAATGGCACTTATGATGTGTCCACCGAGTGTTAAATTTTTCATCGAATGTTAGAAATGAAAATCGCGCGACCAACTGATTAATGACATACGGCATATTTAATAGATACCAAAACATTTAATATGTGTGCTGCCTGATTTTTTTTGGAGGTCAAAAAATCCTAATAAAAATTTTGGACTTGATTTGCGGAAAATTTTCATAAGTTTCCTAAAAAGTTCGACAAATGACAAATAACATATTATGACTTTTTCAACAGCAGTCAGAAAATAATAAGATAGACATGCATGAAAAAGTTAAAAGTAACGTATTTTTTTCGGTTTTTTACCAACAGGGATTAATAAACAAACAAAAAAATTTTGGACAACAAATGCGGAAAATTTTTCATAATAGTTTGAACTCTTTTTTTTAATTTTTTACGATTTTCAAAATGAAAACTCGAACTCAAATCTTGCTAAAATGAATAAAATATCTTTATAGCTGAAAATATTTTATATCGAGTTCAGGCTAACGTATAATAGCATAAAAAATTATACTTACTTATTATTCTTCGTAAGTTAACGACTCCAGTCTGCTGGTTTATGGCACCCCCTTAAACTCGTTTTAATGTTGAAAAAAACTTTTTCAACAATGACGTCATTTTAGACCGAAACTTTACCGGGATTTCTTTATCGCCTAAAGTGCCGTATATTGCCGAAAAGTGCCCCAATATCCCCGAAAGTTTCCAATTTCGCCGAATTTTTTTTGGCAAAAACTTTCGGTGATTTATATTCTCCCCCTGTTTTAATAGTATCGAAAATTGATAGCTTGGTTCAAATATCCTTCGTATATCTGTGAGAAAGTCTCTGCACGAACGAAAAGTGATTGCAAAAAATCAATTTTATTAAACGCCGTTTCGAAAATTCTGTCGTTATTAAATTCCAAAATGCAGCTTATCCGTTTCGGAATTATTTAGGACTGAAGTATAAAGACGAAAAATGTTTTGATTTTTGCACTCGAAAGTCGGACGAGACTATCACATGGCATTTTGTTTAGCGGTACTTAATAATGTCACATAATTAGATTACACGTTTCATCAGTCGATGTGAACAAAAATTGGGCGTCTAGCAGATTTTTTGATGTTGAACAACTCAAAATTGTTTCGGTACCGATTTGTCTTTGAAGAATAATTGTGATTTACGAACAATAAAATTAATTAATACCAGCAGCTTGACATTCGATTTTAACTCTGCAGGCACAGAGCCATTTGAAAACAGCTTGTACGATTGAATACCCAAAATTCGAAGGTAACTTCTGAGGAAGGCACTTTTTAGAAAATTCAATCCTGAATCGTCCTCCATTGTTTAATTTTTGTTCTGAGCTGTCTCCATTTTTTCGCAATTCGATCGCGTAGGTTGAGGTCACTTCAGTAAAGTTCAATATTCACGGGTGTGAATAAAGTCAAAAATGTAAATTCAATGAATATGAAAATTTGAGTCTATCCCTTATCGCAATGACTCAAGTTAATTAATCGCAAGCACTCATATATTCCGATAAGTAGAGTTTCAAGTCAGCCAGAAAAATGGCTTTGGTTGCCTGAAGGGGTTAAAGGAATTCTCTAAAAACGGGATTTACGAAGTTCATATGATTACCGGACCTCAGAGGTTACCAAATCTAAATATTTGAAAAATGCGAAATTGAGCATTTGATTGGTTGATCTTTCCTCAACCTGACAATGAAATCGGTTTCTTTAATGCAATAAGGGTTTTGATTGGTGCTAATATCTTGCGTTGTTTGTATCATTCAAATATTTAGGATTTGTACTCTGAGGTCCGGTCATCCATATCTTTTACGGAAAACGGCAAACGAAGAAAATTGAAAATTTAAAATGTTGAGATCAAATTACTATAAATACAGGTGGTCAATTGTGCAAAAAACCTACGCAATTTGAAAATTTTGCACAGAATAACTTTTTTTCACAATTTCAAATTGTCCGAAAGGCCGAATTGTTTAAAATATGGAATACGCCAATTTTTCATCGACCGATCATAAACGATAATTCAATTATTGAATAAATTACAATTCAACGCTTACGATTTGAATTTTCGTCGACCAATTATATATCCCTTATTCACACTTTTGTAAATATCTCGGCCCTGATTAGGAAACGTAGTGGGTTTTTAAGTATGAGGGCCGGGATATTTTCAAAAGTGTGAATAGGGGATATATATCATATTCACTTCAAATAAGTTAGAACACGTACTACCTCAAGGATAGCTTTTAAGTATCGAGACCTGCATTATGCAGGCTGCATATGTTGAATAAATTACATAATATTGTATACAGGCGGGGCCGATATCGCCGGCCCAATATCGCCCATTTTTTTGGCAAAAAAATTTCGGCGATATTGGGCCCCCTGTAATTAGTTATTGGATTGTATCGTGAAGTTGAGTGAAATTCGGATCATTTCTTTTAAAAAGACGTTTCAAATTACCTGCAGTTTATGTGTTTGTCGACCAAGGATCGGCAAAACTTAAGTTCAAACTCGGCCAGGGGTTAAAAATCTTTCTTGGAATAGATCGGTGGACCTGCCGATTCGGCATTACCGAAGAATTTGATCTCTTGAAAAAATGGGATCGAGTTTTCCGATCCGATGCAACCGATCCGATCCAAGTTTGCCAAAATTGGTCTGCATACCAAATTATCAAGGAAAATATTTGAAATTCAGCTAATTATTTCAGGCAATTTTCACCTGTTTAAAGTTAGTTTTATGACCAGTTTTATTCATCAGCTAACCGCAATCACTTTATTTTAAACTTTATTTATTGCTTGAAACTATAAAATTTTATTCCCGTATGTCATTTGTGATGCGTATTTCTCAATGTTACGTATAATTTAAATATATTTTGAGGAAGAAATCTAATATTGTACACATGATGTGACTCACATCTTTCAAAATGATAAATAAATCGAAACAATTTTGAGAAGAATGGATTATAATATCACCGATGCAAGTGGAAATTCGACAGTTAACGAACAGAATATCGATAGGTATTTTAGTTTTAGGTAACGTTTTTAACCAGTGAGAATTAAGTTTATACTGGTAGTGTTTTGAATTATATCTATTACGGCACTTGCTGGGGCTTTTATGCCACTTTTTAAGCTAAATTTTTATATTATTCAGCCTTTTGCAAACAACTTATCCGATTCAGTTCTTAGTAGCTCAAACTGAGCACAAATATCTAGTAAATAATAAAATAAAATTGGTCCAAATCGGACCATTTTTTTCTGAGATTACTGAAATTTATTACTGAAATTGTTTAATTATCAATTTTTGTGTAAAAAATTGATAACAATGGTCTGATTCGGACCTTTTTTTAATTAATTTTTCTCTGAATATGTGTGCTCAGTTTTATTTATCTAAGAAATCAATCAGATGAGTCGTTTTCAAAAGCCGTATTAAATAAAAATGTTGGCTGAAAAGCCCCAGCAAGTGCTATAATAGATATGTGTTTGTGAAATTTTTCATGGCGAACATGAACGTTATTCTGGAATTTCAAAATTTTATAAAACATTGATGAAAGCTGAATTCTGTTTGGTCGAAATTTGATTCACTCAGAATCAAGCAGAAATATAAAAATAATTTTTTTGCATAAATATTCATTAATTTCAATGTTGCATCTGATTATTATTTCCAAAATACGCAGTTTTATCGCAAATAAATAAATAACTTAGGCGATAAAGTTTTGAGGCACCAGAGCAAAAAATTAATTTTATCTCGCACAAACTATTTTGGCACATGAATAAACCATAATCGACATCATAATTATCCGAATAAATCACGTTCTACCACACGTTCTACCACACTTGTTCAAGTATTTTTCTCATAAAAATAAAGAGTCGGTATCTTTTGTACCCAAATGGGTAGAAGAAAAGGTTTACCTACTCTTGTACCCAAATTGGTCTGAAAATGTTTTCTGCAAAGTGCATCGTCATGATTATGCGTCATAAGAGTGGTCAAAGAATTTCACCGACTGCACTGGAGCACAGTGATAGGCATAACTTATGCCGCATAAATAGGCAAAACTAAACCCCTCAGTACGGATTCTTTAAGTTTTTGTAACGCGATCGGTATAAGAACAACAAAAAATCGATAATAAATCCACCTTTATAGCGTGTTTCTAAAGCCCGAAAGGTTCGTTTTTTCATACTCATATTGTGACCAGTCTGGTAAGCTCCAATTTTTTTAAGGAAAGTTAAACCCCTTACTCAATATCCGAACTGAGGCGTTTAGTTTGCAGGAAGTCTCCGTACGGACCCTACTGTTAGCCGCATAGTTTGCCTAGCACTGTGCTCCAGTGCCGTCGGTGAAATTCTTACGGGCACCCTTATGACGCCATAACCATGACGTTGCGTTTTTCACACATATTTTTTAATTCAGACCAATTGGATACAAGAGTAGGTAAACCTTTTCTTGTACCCAAATTGATCTAAATAATAATTTTAAATTCAGCCAATTTGGGTACAAGGTAGTAAACCTTTCTTTGTAGCCTACAAGGCCAATATAACTGAGGACAAAAAAGATGATACGGTCAATTTGGGAACAAGAATAGGTCCCCCATTTCAAATAGAGCTCTATGTGATTGATCGGTTAAAATTTTAAATTCGTGGGAATATCTGCTTGCCGCCTACGGTTATGGACGATTGAGGTTATACCTGTAGTGTTAATAAATTGATGAACTCTCTAACTTTTGACAGAATATTTACATACTGAGTACAAAAAAAAAATAGATTGGCCAATTTGGGTACAAGAATAGGTTCCTCACAATATAATATGTAACTATATTGTTAATAATAAATATTTTTCTTTGAAAAAATAACTTTTGAAAATATTTTTAATTGGAAATATAAAATTAAAGGCGCATTTTTAAATGTTTTCATCATTTCATATCAAATTTAATAAGAGATAAGCCTATCGGCTGAAATAAACTTTTCGTGTGAAATTTGGACGCTTAGGGCCATATATATACTGAAGTACTTTAATGAGGTTAATCATTTTCTACTTAACATCATTAAGCATTATTTTTTAGTACTTAATGATCTTTTAATAACTGAAAACAATACTTAATTTACATAAGTATTTTTCGACTTAATGAACTTTTTTCAGCATTTAATGGAGAAAAAATTATTTTTTTTCTGAACTTAATCTCCTTAAGTACTAAAAAAGGTTTTCAGGTCTGAAAATATTTTTTTTTCAAACTTAATTCCATTTAGTACTAAAAAAGGGTTTATAATACTTAAGATGTTTAAATAGAAATGGTTAACCTCCATTTAAGTACTCAGTATATGAATGGCGTAGATGTTTCCAAAGAGGCGTCTCTTAAATTTGAAATGGCGTGATGTCAAAAGCGTCCCTTAAAATTTTGAAATGGCGTAGATGGTCCAAGAGCGTTCCTAAAGATTTCAAAATAGCGTAGATGTCGCAAAGCTTTCTCAAATTTCGAAATGAATTAAATCTCCAGAGCGGTTCCCAAATTTCTAAATTGCGTATGTCCCAAGAGCTTTCCTTAAAATTTACCAATGGCGTTTATGGTCTCACAGAGCGTTTTTAAAACCAAACATGCCTCATTCAAGAGTACGTTTCCCACTTCGTGGCGTAGATGTCCTTAAGCGTTCGTTAATGAGTTCGATCACAAACTTGGTCTACACTTTCAGACCCTTCAGTTTATAATGCCTACGCTTCTACATCGATCACTCCCCTTTACCCGCTTGTCCCTTATTATAATTCGTTCTTCAATCGTGTACACTTTCGGCCCCTCAGTATATAATGCGCAAAAGCAAAAAATCTTAATGACCTTTATTCATTTGTGTGTCTTAATGATATTAATCCCCCCTGGGGCGGAATTAATTAACTTTAGTACACACAAATGAATAAAAGTTCATTAAGAGTTTTTTTCTTGCTTTATTATACAGTAAACTCTTATGCGAGGTTAATCATTTTCTACTTAACATCATTACGTACGGTTTTTTTTTTGAGAACTTTAATGNGGTTTCATAGAAAAAACATGACTTTTTGAATGTTTTGGCGATTAAACCTCTCCTTGTTATTGGTTTTTTAGATTTCACAGATTATCGTCAAATAATGCTGGGAGTATGCTTTGTCATTTTCATCGCAATGGTTATTGGATCTCAATTTTATCGAATCAAAGGGAAAAAACTATCTACTCAAGACAAGGAAGCCGCATATAATGGTGTAATTGAGGACTTATTAGAAGGAGCTGAGAGGTTTATACATAATATATTTAATTATAGAAAATTGGAAAAAACAAGATTACATTTTTCTCGTCAAAACGCAAATAATCAATGAATATTTAAGGGGGTTCTGAATGTAAATTGCTGTAATTGCTGGGTATTTGTAACAACTTTTTAACAGTCTGTATTACAGACTCTGTAACTTGTGATTAAAATGATCAAACATGAAAATAAAAAAAATTCAATTTGTAAACACTTTTCGTAATTTTTATAAACCCAAATTTTTTTTTCTAATTAGTAACAAATTCGTAAATCATATTACAAAAACGAGTTTTAAAAATACACAATTTTTGCCCAGCAGTCAAAAACTCGAGCAGGTAATATACGAATTAGTTGAAACTTTCAAAATAACACGGAAACATAACAGTCGACCAAACGTTGGTAATAAGATAATTAGTTTACGTTCAAGTGATTCGTAAAAATGCAAAAAAAAAAATTCGTAAACAGTGCAAAATCTCTCTTATATATCATTTAAAATGATTTTTATTAGAGCGAAGATATTAAGCGCATACAATGCTTACAAACGTTGGTATGGAATTTGTGTCAATTGGCATTAATTTTAATTGATCAAACAAACCGCGCGCACCCCTACTCCTTTGATAAGTCAAGTGTTATTATCATAATAAAAAAGAAGAAAGTCCTATTTCTTTCAATTATGCAGATAAAAGTTTTTAAACATATTTTTCCTGCTCAATTTTTTACGCAGAGTTCAATTTTCGCATTTATAATTAATAAAAGTACGAATTTAAAAAAAAATCTTAATAGCCATATTTGGATAGAAGATCTAAAAATAGATTACGGGGGCGAAATAGAGCCCCGATTTACCTGGGTTTGATATTTTGTTTGTTCAATTTATCAAATAGAAAACGTTGACTTGTGCAAGCAAATCTACATGCAGAACTCCCTTAAGATACAGTGCGTGCAATCAAAAAGTTACTCTGTGCGATAAAGTTAATTTTTTATGCAGCGTTTAGCGGGGATCTTTAGGTGGCAGGCATTGTATGTAACCTTTCGGCCATACATCTCCACGCATTGACCAATATATGAATTCCGACGTGCAATTACAAACGGGGTTTAGAATCTGATACTAAACTAAACTTTAGATCCATAATATGGATTCAATATATCGAGAAAAATAGCTAGAAGTTATTCTGAGTGACGAAGCCACAGCGTGGGTGCAAGTTCAGAATAACGTGAAAATTACATTAACTGTACAATTTTCGATATATCTATTTAGGCCCTTGGCTGGCAGATTGTGAGTATTAATGCGAGAAATTGATCGGTTGGCCGTCCGAATTAAATTCGATTTCATGAGCCGATTCTGTAATTCAGATTTTGATAAGCGGCTAATTTTCCGCGTAGTCTGTAGGATTTAAATTGTAACGATCTGTCAACAAGAGCCCTTATTTTATATCACAGTTATTTATCATCACTGACATTATTACTGATAGTGGCAAAAATAAATATACAATTTTTCAGGTCAACAAGCGATTCATATAAAGAAGCTGCACTCAATGAATGAAACTTTCCATTTTAAAAATAAAACCACCCATTCTGCATAATTTTTGCAAAAAAATTTGAAAAAATCTCCAATATTTCTCGCGATATTTTAACGCATTAAATGGTGTTATTAATGCCCCAGTGCGGTAATCCCGACAGCGGATATATCGAAAATCCTCTCTACTGCGCCTTTTACACCAGTAGGCGTAAGTGACCAATGAAATAGCTAGATTCTTGAATTAAGTCGACAATCGAGTATTCTGATTGGACACTGGCTCTATAGTTACGTCTACTGGTGTAAAAGACGCAGTAGGGAGGATTTTCGATATCCCTTTATTGCCCTATGTTAAAAATTTGGTTCGTTATGCTATTAACATAGTGGTTGAGCTATTAATATGCTATTAACATAGTGGTTAAGCATTAAACTATGTTACATAGCCCTTTAACGCATCAATATTAATCTAGGATGTGCGGGTTGATAAGTTGCCCCAGGAGTGGCTAGGAGTGGCCTTAGGAGTGTTAGGATTGGCTCCCTCAACCTTCGGATCCTAGATTAAGATTAATGCGTTAAAGGGATAGGGGGCCCCTATTAGGAGACCAAATCTCTAACAAAGAGCAATAGAGGGCCATATCCTTTTCCCAACGAAACTCCATCTCAAAAACTTTTACTATCTCTTAGCGCGGTGTTCAAATCCCACTAATGTTGTCTTAGTGATTGTCTTGAGTATGATTATAGGCAGGGTGCTGAATATGGGACCCGCTTAATTTTGATCGGCGTGTAATCTCTTAAGCAATCACTTAGACAACATCAGTGGGATTCGAACACGCGCTATTGAGATAGTAAACGTTTTTGAGATGGAGTTCTGTTGGGAAAAGGATATAGTCTACTGAACTCTTTTATCATACCATGTAGTATTTATGTAAGCACGGTATCGAAACACGTCTGATAAAATTAAAGAGGATTATTTTAAGGATTCAGCTGATCGGCTATCTATAAACAGTTAATGAATTACAACCGGAAATGGGTACAGTCCTTGACCCCTTAAAGCGCATTATCATTTTTTTAATCTGTCACTTTAAAGTAATTTCGAATCACACATTCTGAACACTAATCTGAACACTAATTCTGAACAATAATTTCTTTCGATGTGCTAAAATTTCGGTTTTTTTCGTCTTATTTCAAAAATTTTAATTTTCGATTTTGACTTAAAAATCGTATGAATTTAAACTAAATAAATTTTCGATGGTGGACAGGAGCGTTTTTTAGGGCTCCTAATTAATAAAAAAAAATATTTTACTGTGATTTAGACACCTT
>SCLH01000558.1:0-36680 GCA_004367855.1 Oikopleura vanhoeffeni | reverse complement strand
AATCAGATTAAACAAAGTAAGCTGAAAAATGACAACTTGTGTTCGAAAACGTTTTTATCCAAAAATTTTAAAGTGGCAAAAAATTTCTCTTCAAGACAAAAAAATTGAAAAGTGCAAATCTGTCAAAATACACCGAGGCCCTTAAAGTCAGAAGTAATTTTAATACATTTCCTGCAACCTAGTAAAGTATATCCATCATGAATCATGATTCATGATGCTTCGGTTCCTCATAAAATTTCCTATTCTTTTGAAAACAGAACAAACTTTCTAGAACCCCGGGCATCATCATGATCAAACGAAATATTATTTTTGAAGTTGTTAAATGGTTTATTAAATCAAAAAAATATGGTAAAATTATTAAATTATTTGAAACAAAGCAAAATGTTTTGATTAAATTGTTCTTGCTAGAAATATTCCGGAAAATATCTGTTAATTGTGTTTTGAAAAATTACTGTTCATGAATGCATAAACTGCAAATGCCATGGAATGAATTTTGAAATAAAAATTTTGTTAATTATCTTTGTCTAAAAAAATATAAATACGAATTTTTTGTAAAAATTTTGTTTGAATAGTTTTGTTTCGGAAAATTTGTGTCCAACACTGTGTTATAAAAAATGTGTTTAAAATGTTTCAAATATTAAAATATTTTTTTTCCGGAATTTTTTCTTTGTTATTTTTTTCGAATTTTTAGACCTTCAGGAAAATTACTATAAAAAAATTTCGTGATCCGAAATTCGCCAACGATATGCATTTTTTGATCTGGATTTTCATTGAACAATTTAAAAGAGTGCAGAAAACCACATATATAACAAGGTGTAGCGCGTTTAATTTAAAAATTATCGTTGTCAACTTATCAAAAAAATGTATGTTAAATTAAAATTTCTGCCGCGACATTTTGTTCTACCGGGTTATCATGATGTTATTAATGGTCAGAATTAGACTTCTTTAAGGGGATTGTGGGTGCTTCCAGCAATGTGCTGGAAAGAAATAAGCCCTGTTTAAAACTCAAATATATTTTGTGAGAATTAAGTAAACATCTATGTTATCATTTGCACATTGTAGTTCGTAACCTTGAAAATTTTAAAAATGATAAATTTCTTGAAAGTATTTTAACATGAGCCGTTAAATGCATAAAACCTAATTGCTGCTTTTACTCTCCATTGATATATTTCGTGATATCCACGTATCCAAAAATCACATAATGCCTATATTATTGGCCATAAAAAATTTTTCTACAATCGCAACAAAAAATATTTTATAAACTTATCTTAATTCGCCGAAAATTATTTTTGAAAATTCTTTGCTATAATTTAATAAAGGCAAAATGTAAATTTTTTTATAAAACGGACTATTTCTCACGAACGCTACATGCCAATTTTTTCTCTTTTTTCAAATAATCTTTGTGAATCTCTAAGCTTAATATATCCAACAGAAAAATTTTTAATAATTTCTGTCAGATTTCTCGCAATCACTATTATATGCAGATCTACTGCGCGGCATCATTACATTGAGCAGGCTAAAAATTGAAATATTAAAAAAGGGGCAAAAATCTTAAAAATTATAATACTGAATTACTTTCATTTATAGTTATTTTTTGCTGTAATTATTATTCTTTGTAATTTGAGACTATCCTATGTCTAGAATTTTGAATAAATTAATTGTTTCCGCAAGCAAATTCGATATTTTAGAACTAGTCATTCGATAGTAATGAAATTTTTTTTGCTTGCAATCAATTTCTCGTGTGCTGGATGGTCGGATACAAGAAAAATAATACCGAATTTGAGACCGTGGTCGAAAATAACTACTGCATCCACAATCCCCTTCAAAAACGTATCTGAGAACTATCTTTTCTTGGGATAGTTATCAGCAAAAAAATGCATGTCGTAATTAAGACCACTAAACGGCCATTGTAGAATTTTGTGACATTTTGATAAGATAAAAATACAATATTTGATTTGTCCGGGATTATATAATATAACGAGTATAACAGCATGTCACATCTTTGCTTGGGATTTTAGTTTATTGCTCGAAACGGATTGACACCGTTAATTGGTCGATAAGAGTTTGAATTTGTTAAACAGCTACGTTTTTGTGAATTCAAACGTTTTNGAAGCTCAAACAGCGTGGCGTGCAAGTTCAGAATAACGTGAAAATTACATTAACTGTTACAATTTCGAGTTATTATTTAGGCCCTTGGCTGGCAGATTGTTGAGTATTAATGCGAGAAATTGATCGGTTGGCCGTCCGAAGTTAAATTTGTTTTATGAGCCGATTTCTGTTTATTCAGGTTTTGATAAGCAGCTTAATTTCCCGCGTAGTCTGTAGGATTTAAAATTGAAACGATCTGTCAAACGAAGGCCCTTATTTTATATCACAATTAATTCTATCATCACTGACATTAATTACTGATAGTGGCAAAAATAAAATATTACAATTTTTTTTCACGGTCAACAACGATTCTATAAAGAAGCCTGCACTCAAGTGAATGAAACCTTTCCTTTTAAAATAAAACCACCCATTCTGCCATAATTTTTGCAAAAAAAATTTGGAAAAAAATCTCCCAAATATTTCTCGCGAATATTTTTAACGCCAATAATGTGTTATTTAATGACCCACGTGCGCTAATCCCGACAGCGGATATATCGAAAATCCCTCTCTACTGCGCCTTTACACCAGTGCGTAAGTGACCAATGAAATCGGCTAGATCTTTGAATTAAGTCGACAATCGAGTATCTTCTGATTGGACAACTGGCTTCCAATAGTTTACGTCTACTGAGGTGTAAAAGACGCAGTAGGAGGATTATTCGATATCCCTTTATCTTGCCCCTAATGTTAAAAATTTGGTTAGTTGTATTAACATCAGGGTTGAGCTATTAATATGCTGATTAACATAGTGGTTAAGCATTAAACTATGTTACTAGCCCTTAAACGCATCCATATAATCTAGGATGTGCGGGTTGACTTAAGTTGCCCCAGATGGCTGTAGGAGTGGCCTTAGGAGTGTTTAGGATTGGCTCCGCTTCAACCTTCGATCCTAGATTAAGATAATTAATGCGCTTAAGGGATGGGGCCCCTATTAGGCAGACCAAATTTCTCTAACCAAAAGAGCAATAGAGGGGCCATATCCTTTTTCCCAACGAAAACTCGACATCTAAAACTTTTACTATGCTCTAAATAGGATGTTTCTCTATAGCGCGTGTTCAAAATCCCATAATGTTGTCCTTAGTGATTGTCTTGAGTATGATTATAGGCAAGGGTGCTTGATATTGGGACCGCTTATTTGATCGGACGTGTTAATCTCTTAAGCAATCACTTAGACAACATCAGTGGGATTCGAACACGCGCTATTGAGATAGTAAACGTTTTTGAGATGGAGTTCCGTTGGGAAAAGGATATAGCTCTAACTGGACTCTTTTAATCATACCACTTAGTACTTTTTATGTAAGCACGGTATCGAACACGTCTGATAAAATTAAAGAGGATTATTTTAAGGATTCAGCGAATCGCTATCTTAAACAGTTAAGAATTTACAACCGAAATGGGTACAGTCCTTGACCCTTAAGCGCATTATCATTTTTAATCTGTCACTTTAAAGTAATTTCGAATCACACATTCTGGAACACTAAATCTGAACACTAATTTCTGAACAATAATTCTTTCGATGTGCTAAAAATTTCGGTTTTTTTTCGTCTTATTTCAAAAATTTTAATTTCGATTTGACTAAAATCGTCATGGATTTTAAACTAAATATAATTTCGATGGTGGACAGGGAGCGTTTTTTAAGGTTCCTAATAATAAAAAAAAAATATCTTTAAACTGGTGATTAGACACCTCTTGAACACAAACGCGCGTTTTTTGAGTGTTTTTAAAAGACGAGTTTATTTAGAAAAATATACAATCTAAAAAAAATCAGATTAAAGCAAAGTGAAGCTGGAAAATATGACATAAATTTGTGTTCGAAAACTGCGTTTATCCAAAATTTTAAAAAGTGGGCAAAATTTTTGTCTGATTCTCTTCAAGATCAAAAAAATTGAAAAGTGCAAATCTGTCAAAATAAACGAGGCCCTTAAAGTCAGAAAGTAATTTTAAATACATTTCTGCAACCTAGTAAAGGTATATCCATCAGAATCATGATTCATGATGCTTTCGTTCCTTCATAAAATTCCTATTCTTGAAAACAGAAAAACTTTCTAGAACCCCGGAATCATCATGTCAAACGGAAAATTATTTTTGAAGTTGTTAAATGGTTTATTTAAATCAAAAAAATAATGGTAATAATATTAAATTAATTTTGAAACAAAGCAAAATGTTTTGATTAAATTGTATCTTGCAATAGAAAAATATTTCCGGAAATATATCTGTTAATTGGTTTTGAAAAAATTACTGTTCATGAATGCACTTAAACTGCAAAGCCATGGAATGATATTTGAAATAAAAATTTTGTCTAATGTATCTTTGTCTAAAAAAATATAAATACGAATTTTTTTGTAAAAATTTTCTGTTTTGAAATATTTTGTTTCGGAAAATTTGTGGCTCAATCACTGTGTTATAAAAAATGTGTAAAATGTTTCAAATATTAAAAATTTTTTTTCCGGAAATTTTTTCTTTGTTATTTTTCGAATTTTTAGACTTCAGGAAATTACTTATAAAAAAATTTCGTGATCCGAATTCGCCCAAACGATATGCATTTTTTGATCTGATTTGTCATTGAAACAATTTAAAAGAGTGGCAGAAAACATTATATACAGTGTAGCGCGTTTTAATTTAAAAATTATCGTGTCAACTTATCAAAAAATGATATGTTAAATTAAAATTTCTCCGGACATTTGTCTTAAACCGGGTTATCATGATGTTAATTAATGGTCAGAATTAGACTTCTTTAGGGGATGTGGGTGCTTCCAGCAATGTGCTGGAAAGAAATAAAGCCCTGTTTAAAACTCAAATATATCTTTGTGAGAATTAAGTAAACATCTATGTTATTCATTTGCCATTGGTAGTTCGAACCTTGAAAATTTTTTAAAAATGATAAATTTTCTTGAAAAGTATATTTAACAGAAGCCGTTTAAATGCATAAACCTAATTGCTGCTTTTACTCTCCATTGATATATTTCGTGATATCCACGTATTCCAAAAATCACATAAATGCCTGATATTATTGGCCATAAAATTTTTCTACAATCGGGCACAAAAAATATTTTATAAACTTATCTAATTCGCCGAAAATTATTTTGAAAAATTCTTTGCTATAATTTAATAAAGGCAAAATGTAAAATTCTTTTCAATAAAACGGACATTTCTCACGAAGCATCGCAATTTTTCTCTTTTTCAAAAATAATCTTTGTGAATCTCTAAGCTTAATATATCAAACAGAAAAATTTTTAATAATTTCTGTCAGATTTCTCGCAATCACTATTATATGCAGATCTACTGCGCGGCATCATTACATTGAAGCAGGCAAAAAATGGAAATTAAAAAAGGGGCAAAAATTCTTTAAAAAATTATAATACTGAATTACTTTCATTTATAGTATTTTGCTTGTAATTATTATTCTTTGAATTTGAGACCTACTATGTCTAGAATTTTGAATAAATTTAATTGTTTTCCGCAAGCAAATTCGATTATTTTAGAACTAGTTATTCGATAGTAATGTAATTTTTTTTGCTTTGCCAATCAATTCTTCTCGTGTGCTGGATGGTCGGAATACAAGGAAAAATAATACCGACATTTGAGACCGTGGTCGAAAATAACTACTGCATCCACAATCCCCTTCAAAAACGTATCTGAGAACTATCTTTTCTTGGGATAGTTATCAGCAAAAAAATGCATGTCGTAATTAAGACCACTAAACGGCCATTGTAGAATTTTGTGACATTTTGATAAGATAAAAATACAATATTTGATTTGTCCGGGATTATATAATATAACGAGTATAACAGCATGTCACATCTTTGCTTGGGATTTTAGTTTATTGCTCGAAACGGATTGACACCGTTAATTGGTCGATAAGAGTTTGAATTTGTTAAACAGCTACGTTTTTGTGAATTCAAACGTTTTGATTGGTGGGGTTGAGCTAAAGAAAAAAACTAAGATCGCAAGAAAAATGTGACATGCTTTTTTCTAATAAATTAATTATAATAATCTTATTATTTTCATAGATTAATGAAAATGATCGATTAATTAGTTTTTCATCCAAAAAAAATTATAAAGTTTTGCGAGTAATCACCGCATACGTTTTCTTTCGTTGAAAACTGAAACACGGATTCGCTTACATTTTTAAGGAGGTACCCCTCATGAGAAAAGACGATTTTGTGTATTTGATGACAAATATCTTGACGACAATATATTGTATAAGTTATACTGTATAACCCTACACAGTATGTTTCTTTTTAAGTCTCAAAATGGCAACTTGCTGTGAAAGAAATTTCCGCCAATAAAATATGGTAACTAGGTGTATTATATTTTGAAAGCCGAGCTATCGACGATACCGAGAGTTGACAAATAAAATGCGCCTAGTTGCCATTTTTTATTGGCGGGAATTTCATTCACAGCAAGTTGTCATTTCGGGACTTAAAAAGAACCATACTGTAGTTAAATATAATGTTAAATTCATCTTTATAAATTTAAAAATTTATTTTAGTCTGACATGTTTCGAATTTATTGGTAATTAATTTTCAAAGTGTTTTATACGTTTTATACGTTATAATGTTATATGTGAACACAAATCTCACATCCTGCAATATAATTGGAGATCACTGATTGCTCGACCAATCAGAAACGAGCTTCAATATGGAGTGATATGTTGTCTTGAAAAGCCTACTCCTCTTTGCGTTATGAAAATAAACAAATTAAATTGACATTTTATAAACCCCAAAATACGTAGGCAGGTCGGTCACTATCGTTTTCAAAAGTTTGAAATAAATTCGTCCCAGAATGAACAAATTTGTTTTGAGCTTATTTCAGGGTCTCACGCAAGAGCCTACTCCTCTCTGGATTTTTGGTTCAAAACATTTTTTTAACATATATTATTAGATAGCTTAACCCTTGTGAGCATATAAAAAGTTTCGTCAAGGCCCAAGAGCCACAATTGTGGCTCTACTTTGAACGTTGTTAACAGAAAGCTTAAGGCAGTTGGTTAGTTCATTTTTTCTGCATAAGGAAGTTGAAAGTGATTATTTTGCATCCGACATTTTCATATTCTAGAATTTCACTTTTTTTGTTCCTAGAAAATATTGTGAAAAAAGCAAGGCACATCATATCGCGTGATACACTTTCACAGTTCTCTTCACAAGTTACATTTTTGTCTAGAACGATGCACAAGTATCTGGCCTACGTCAATTTGTCCGCCTCTGATTTATATCTCATAAATCAAAAGTTAATTTTTGAATATGTCAAAAATTTGATGGGAAAATCATGATTTTTTGATGAAAAATGTTTATTTTTCCCAATAAAAGCAGATTATTACCTTTTCCTTTCATTTTCAAGTAAATATGGTTTGACGGTACAACTGTGAACATTTTTGATTGCTTAAATTCACTTTTATGATAACTAAATTTTTCATGGGATACTTAAGTTGAAAATTAGAACTTTCACTTCAGAAGAAAAATATCTGCCCCTAGATATCAATACATTATTTATTTTAACTGTTATGCATGCACAAAACACTTTTCCTAAAAACTTACTAATCTCACATTTGTATTTAATATCTATTTCCGAAATTAATTTTTCCGGAAGTGGAACATAGGCGAAAATCCTGATAAATCAACTCCCCGTAATGTTGGAACCAAACATTCGAAAAAAATTCAATTTTTTGTTTGGAACGGAATCTAAATTCTTATAATGTGTTTGAAAGAAAAGATTCTACGATCCCGTTTTTGCCTTCTTTTGGATGATTAAGGTATGCTGGAGCCACCAATTGTGGCTCTGTGCTCACAAGGGTTAAAGTGTTTTCGGAGGTTTTGTCTTCTGAAAACGATATTTTGATCTATAAAAATCCATAAATTTTGATTACAATGCCTAGAAACTATGACAATATATTTATGAAGAGATGGAAAAGTACTTTTCTGACGAAGTATGAGAATAAAAATACCTCCAGTTTGTTTCAAACTGTCCCAAAAAAATCATAAAAATAACATTGTTAAATTTTTTGTTGGATCCTCAATTAACGAAAGGTCCTCCCTTAAATATTAAATGACACTCTCCGAGATCAGGGTTGTTATGCAATTTTTCGATTTATAAAAATTAAAAAAATTATAAGTGTGACTAGGTTCGTGGTTTCGTCAACTGTTATAAAACCAACTATGTCATGTATTCGTAAAAGAAAGCTATAAATTATAGCTTATAACTTACCACTAAGCTCTTATTATATTCGTTCGTGAAATTCGTCACAACTTGTACTGAATACAACGATTGGACTTAAATAAGCTCACACGACGTTAGCGATGATTTTTTTGAGGACTTGAAAAACAATAGAAACTAGTCATTTGTCTGATGATATCAACCGTGTATAAAAGTGTGATTAAAACTAAATTGATTACTCAATCTTACTGGTTATCCGTCCCAGTCACATAATTATTCTTATTATTTCAAAGAGTTTCTTACAAAAAGTAAGACTGTCATTTGAATATCAATATGATCAAAATTTTGAAATTAATTTCGACAGTTTTTTCAGAAAAGTAAATTTTAACCTCAGCAGTCACAATTTGGTGTTACTCTTTAGCGCCAAAATTACCTATATCCCTTATTCACACTTTTGTTAATATCCCGGCCCTACTACGTAAAAACACACTACGTTTCCTAATCAGGGCCGGGATATTAACAAAAGTGTGAATAGGGTATATAAGTCAAATAATTTGAAATGCCTAGATTATGAAAAGTCTTTGAAACACGTGACTATTTTGAGGCCGCGTTATCCGTCAAATTTACAGGCCAATTTGCGCTCGAGCCGGCCTCAAAATAGTCACGTGTTTAAAAGATTTTACAGCTGTATTTTAAGCAGAAACTAAAGTCCATTATTTTTGGTGTATCAAACAATTCGACTCATATCCCTTTATCACTTTTTGGTTAGAATGCGTAGCAACTACTCCATTCAACGTGTGATTTTAACGTTGTGGCTACGCATTCTAACCAAAAAGTGATAAAGGGATAAAGTGGTGAAGAATATATAAAAAATTGTTCATATTTATTTAACTTTTATTTAAAAATGATTTAACTTTATTAGTTAGAGTTTTTGAAATAATAACATGAAGTAAAAAAGACTTAGTGAACATACAATGCAATACAGGATTAAGAAAGGAAAACAAATTGTTAATTGTTTGTTTAAATTATAATTATTTTCCGAAATTGTTCTCAAAAATCATGATATTTTTATAAATTACTTTTAGAAATCATAATAATGTTTCTATATTAATCACAAAAATTAAGGTTTTTCATATTATGCAAGCAAAAAATAAAATTTGTTGCTGATTAGGAAATGACCAAAAAAGTCAGCTACGACCGGGAATCGAACCCGAGTACGTATCATCATGATCGTATAAATCATGATCGTAATTGAATGCTTTAACCACTAAATTGCTTAACCTGAAAGGCTTTACCACTAAATTGAAACTGGTAAAAGTATTAGGTCAAAATAAGCTCACTCAACATTTTCGATGACTATTTTTGGAACTTTGAAAATAAGGCGATTTTGTAATTTGGCTGATCATATCAATCACAGTAAAACTGTCAAGACTTCCGACAAGACCATAATTACACCATAAAAATGTTTTTGCAGAATTTAATGATGTTAATAATGTTTTCTTTAAACATAGCAGATCATAATATGGAACTTTAGAAAACCAGAGGATGAGTTACTTAGCTCTTAATTAAAATAATAATATTGGATAAGAAAGCCTAAAATCAATCCATCATTAAAAACTTAAGTTCAATTTGTCAGAAAAACTAGATTTTTTTGTAATCGAAGGTCGGTGTCATGTTTTCTGAAATTTCTATATCGAAAATATTGAACAAATAATCAACCAATATTTAGTTGGAAGACACCTGACTATCTATTAGGCTCGGAAATGCCGCTGATTTGCTGAGTTTTTTTCGATAATAATAAAACTTTATTTCAAAGATTTTCTGAACTGTACATTAACTGTAAAATTTAAGGAAACCAAAATACAATAAAGGCTGCCTAAGTAGAACATTTAATGTTTGTGACTTAATTTGATTTTGTAGAAGAATACCGTATGACCAGTAAGCTTATCGAAAGTGCTTACTAATTTTGAGTAAACTTATCAAAAGATAGTACACTGCTACACTTTTTTTTCGAAATAGTGAAGCGTTTTTTGAAAAATTAATCTATAAAGTTTGAAAAAATGACACAAATGCCTTGTGTCACATTTTATAGATTGTTTTTCGGTTTGTACTGTCCAAAAAACGTCCGGTTGAAACTAATTTTTACGGAGTTTTTTTGGGCTGTACTGTATTGCGTTGTTCTGGCGAGAGTTAATTATAAATGGATTATTATAAGTGGCAGGGAAAATTAAGCAGGCAGCAGGTGTTTTATACATAGTATCGTAGTTAAAATTTGGCCAATAATTTATTTCAGTTCGGATGAGCTTGGTAATTTGATAATACAATATTACAAAATGATTATGAGAATATTTTATCTAAGTATCATATTATCGTTACTTCATAAAAATATATTTATTATTCAAATTCAAAATGAATATTTCTCGCTAAAAAAACAATCAACATAATTCCTCTTAGTGAAAAATATTTTAGAAGTTTTAAGATAACAGTAGCTTTTTGCAAGCCAATTTGTAAATTTCAAAAATTGAGAGAAAGTTTAACCTCCTTACAACCAGAATCCAGAACTTCGCCTTACATTCAAAAGCCTATATACGGTATATAATATACCTTTAACGAACTAATGTTAATCTAGGATGTGCGGGCGGAGGGAGCCAATCCTAACACTCCTAAGACCCCTCCTAGCCACTTATGGGGCCACTCAGCAGCCCGCACATCCTAGATTAACATAAGTTCGTTAAAGGGATATAAAGGCGCGACTTTGAATTATTTTTAACTGATTGATATCAAGGATAGAATTAAGTAAATGATACTGTATCATTGATACATAACATTTTCAAATTTTTAAGTCTGTAAACTCGATAACTGCGAGAAAAGAGAGGTTCACTCACCTTGTTTTTCTCGAAAAACATATGTTTTTTACAATGACATATAAGTTACAAACTTACAAGTGATACTCTAGCTATTTATAGCTGGTCTCAGATTTGAAATATGATATCTCGATCGCTTACACAACAATTATTTATATCGCCGCGCGTCAAAATATATGCAGCAAAATGTGAAAAATAATGCTAATTAGCTGAAAACTCAAAATCTGTACCACATGATGTTCTACACTTGATCGATTCGTCTTTGTCGGCCTAATTGAGTTATTGCCGTTCAATTCTTTTGGAAAATAATTTTTTGAAAAAATAATTTTTTGAAAAAATTATTTGTCGTATAGAGACTGCAGAAAAAATAAACTTATATCAAAGAATAACCTCAAATACTTTCTTAAAAACAAGCATGCTTAGTATTTTGATATTATGTATCGTTTTCACACAATTAATTTTTTAAGAAATTTTGGCGAAAATCCTAAAAAAAGGTATGAAAAAATATCGTTTAAGCAGCGTATCGTATGAAATTTCAATTAAATTTGCGAAAAAAAATTAAAAACTCTATGCCACATTTGAGTTGTAGTTGTGTGACGATGTTATTTCTGCGCCGTTTTTCCTTGGATAATTAATTTGCCGATATATAGTCAATGGGTGTGAGGAGCAGGGATCGAATTTTTCCGGGTCGCTGGGTCGAAATTTTCGACCCGGAACGCAGGTCGGGTCGGGCCAGGTCGTAGCCGACCCGACCTGAAAAATTAGTCGACCTTTCGACCCGCTGAAATTTTTCTGAAAAAACAAAATTTTTATGTAGTTAATACTATAAATCGATCATTTTAATATTATTTTGTAAATATTCCGAAAATTTATAGATATCACAGGGATCCGAGTTCTCTGGGTCGAAAATGTTGACCTGGAAACCAAGTCGAGTCGGGTCGAAAATTTTCGACCTGAAAATTATCCGGCGGATAGTTACTATGTCGAGCCGTGCTAAAATTTTCGACCTGGATTTTAGGTCAAGTCGGGTTCGCGCGACTCGACCCGAAACAGTACTCAATATAATTTCTGATGTTATTTATACTATAAATTATCCATATTATTATAATTTTGGTAATATTTTGAAATTATGAATATTGCTTGGAATTATTGCTGAATTTAGGCAATTCTTGACAATTTTTAGTTAATAAACGTTTTTTTTACGGTTTTCAGAGCCCCAAAAAACATGTTTCCGCGCATAATTTGGGAATTCCATATTATGAACCCTAATCGCAAATTTCTCAAACATAACGATTCTATTGTTAAAACAGCATAAACAAAAATTTTATTTTTGGCCTATGAGAAAGAAGAACCGAAAATTTTTGCGCCCGAAACAAATACTACCCACTTTCTTTCTTCTTCCCAAAGAAGTTTTTTGTACTATAAAGTTGTATAAACCGATCGACTTGACCCGACCTGGATCGAAAAAAAATTTTTCGACCTGGCGAAATAATAACCAGGTCGACGCTCGACCTGAAAAATTTCCAACTAAAATTTGGCGCAATTTGCAATTTTTCATTGAAACTTCTCGCAAACTTTTATTCTAATCCGGTAACGTGGTTTCCAATGATTTTGTTATTGGCAAATACTGCTATTTTGATGAAGAGTTATTGCATATGACAAATCCAATCTGGAAAAACTGGAGAAAAAAGACCAAATTTTGACATGATTAAACATTTCGTAAAATACTGTATTATTCGTAAAATAATGTAAAATTTAAATACACAATTTGTTTTAGTAGTTTTTTCTATGTCTACAAGTTGAAACGGCATAAATTAACAACTGTTTTAGGGCGATAAATTCAGAACGATCTTACTGGAATGCGTCATTTAATTTTCGCGGTACTGAATAAAGCAACAAATGACATATCCATAATTAACTCGACTAAGCCAAAAAATTATTTCCCGTTTTTTTATTATTCTTGCACCAAATTTTGCATTTTTTAGGATTTGGGAGCAAATCACGTTCGTCACACCTTACAGATGGAAGAATTATGAGTGAAAGAAATTTAATTTTGTCATCAGTTCAACCACTTTAAGAAGAGGACATTTTCAGTACAATAGTAATCTGAGGAATAAAAGCTTAATTTGCCGCCTGCACAAAAACTGTGACGTCGCGACGTGGTCGCACAGGCGGTCAACTTTATAAAACTATAAAGAGGCCCGTTTAAGGAGTTCCACGGCTTTTAAACCATTAGAAAAAAATAATTTTTATCAGCAATATATTAATTTAATCTTTTTACAATACATTACTTTTTGGAATTGCCTATCTAATACATATTGATTATTTCCGCAGAATATATTATAACCCACTTCAACTGGGTATTTGGATTTGACCGCCTTTTTTATTTGTAAGCCGAAAGAGTGCCGGAAACAAAGTGGCGGTGAAATGACTCGTTATTTGATTTTAGCAGCATTCAGTAAAATTGTTTATTTTTACATTAATTACGTAGTCAGATTGTTTCTCTACTTATTATTTTGTTCACAGAGAAACAATTTATACTTTTAGTGTACGTAACAGGGATTCATCTATTTTAACCCAATTTTCACGATTTTTTGCAAATTTTCCTCATTTGAACACCTCGTAGAAATAAAAAGAGTAGAATGATATCAGAAAATCGGACTAAATTAAAATTATGCCGTGAATGTTTATTGACTTTGGTGAAACCCGAAAAATAAACTTATGATTAGTTAACTTTCAAACAGACTATTTAGCGTAACGCCTGTAAAAATATCGATTTTTCACGATTTCTAGAGTTTGAAAAGTTTTTTCGATCTGACTAAATTAAAATATGATCATAAGTGTTTGAAAATATTGTCTGTAACTAACAATATTTTTGTATGTTTAGTTAGCTCAACACGAACTTGTCGCAAATCTGAAATTTTCGTTTTTCCAATTCTGTTTTTGCCGTAGGTTAAAATATTCAAGGCACTTCAAAATTAAAAAAAATCAACAGAGGAGATTTCGTTTTATCAGTCTATAACTTCAGCCGTTTTCCCGTGGTAGAAAGTTAAAAAAAACCCTAAAACTCCGATGGGAACCTCCTTAACTTGCTTCAAATCAGCTGGAATTTTGGCTGTGAACTCTTCATCGAAAAAAGACTAAAAAATTTCCCAACGTTTTTTTTCACGATGCTCTTCGCTGATTGGTCAATTTTAAATCTTGGTCTGATTGCCTTAAAAATTTTTTTTCAGTCAAAATTTTCACTTTAAAAAAAGTTGGTGAAGATTCTAAAATTTTTCGATTTTTTTTTGGTACATTTTTCCAGAGCGATATACATGTTAGCGATATACATTTTTTTAAATTAGCTGCTAGCGCGGAAGTGAACAGTTTGTCGCTATCTTGTTTGTTTTCCCCGTAAATTTCCCTTTTTCGTTAATAAACGACCTTTTCTGTGCATTAAGGGGGTGGGGAAAGCAAATTAGATATTTTTTCATCGTCTCTCTCTCTGACGAATCTTAATATATTGGTTGGAAAAATTTTGTTCCATTTAACATTCATCTTAAGATCGTGCGAGAAAAGTTGTTTCAGATTGGTCCTCATCTGTAATAAAAACAGAAAAAAATATTGCCCGCACAAACGAGCTCACGGGCACTAGAAAAAGTGCCAAAATCAAATCCTTAAAAAGTTATGTTTGGCTTCGTCTATAACCGATTCTCATGCATTTTTTTTTTATCAATAATCTTGTACTTTCATTATCTAAAGACTCTCAAGGGCGAATTTTTAATTTCGTCCCAGATGTCTCAAAAACGCAAAAATCAACACTTGCACTTAAACATAATGATCTCATTCATGGTACAAAAATAGTATTTTTGACGTTGCATAATAATCTCAGATGATTATTAAGATAACTAAAGGTAGTTGACCGTCTGCATAAAATCAAGAGGCGAATTTCGAATTAACTTTTAGTTAGTCTATAAATCGAGATGTTATCTCGGCTCGAAAATTGAGCAAATATCACGCCAGTTTCTTCGCACCATGTTCCTTTGTTACTTTTAATTTTCCTCGCAAATAACATTTAGCCGACTATATTATTTGTCTTTATTTTGTCACCCAATATTAATGAGAGGCCGTCTGATTACTTTTTGATCACGCATCAAAGTTTTTGGCGGTTTCCGATTGAATATTTTAAGTAAGCATTTTCGGAATATCATTGATTAGCATAAAACAGATGCTCTAAAAAATGAAATAAATTGAATTTGACAAATTTTGTCACAGGTGGAGACGTTGTAACATTTTATATTAAACCTGTTTAATTTTAATAATAGCAAATGGTAAAAAGGAGATTTAATAATTTGCGAACTGAAGTTGCGAAAATAATCGAGGAGTATACACCAAAAAAGCACTCTATGATTTGCGAGAACGAGCTAAAAAAACCGTAGAGACTGCAAAAAAAGCACCGGGAACAGCCTATAATGTGGGTGATAACCGATGTAGAGATTCGAAGAAAAATCCATCTCGAAAGTCGTGCCGATTACAAACCAGAGAAAATTTTACCTTCTTGAAACTTCAACTTTCAAATTCGCGCCCACGAGCCATTTTTTGTAAAATTCGTTTTCAATTTCATTGCCAATAAATATAGTTAGTATTATGAAGTTTGAAGTGTTTTATGTGGGACAATTTTGAGTTCAGCAATTTTTTAAAAAAAAATATATTATATTTCGATTTGATTCGCAAATGAATTCGAAAAAAAGAATGCTAGAAGTAAACATTAAAATTAACTCAAAAAATTTTTTTCGAAAATTTCTAGAGCAGATAGATACTTTTAGTTTTGACCATCAAATTCCTCGTACTGATTTACTAGTAGTTGATTTACTAAGAAAACATGTTTAATTTTGTTTTTCATTAATAGCAACACAGCTAAAAATGCGGTTGACTTTGAAAATTCTAGAGCAGATACGGATTTCTGGTTAAGACCATTAAATTTCTCGGTGTCGACTTAGTCAGGAAAAATATTTTTATTTTCGATTTGTTATTTGTAAATGCCTTAAAAAGGTCGCTTTCCCACCCCCTTAATAAAGAAACGATTTATAAATAAAGTTTATTTTTTATTTGCAATTTATTTTTCTCCAACGATGTTCATTGGCTGTCATTTTGATTGCCCGCCCACAGTATTTAGAAAACAAACGCCCGCTGATAATTGCCCGCCCACAATATTTGGAAAACAAGGAAGTCACGCGCTTTTATCAGCCAATCACCGTAAACCAAGATTTTTGATATAAGGAGAAAGTTTTATCTCCTCATTTCACCTTCCCATCACATAATTATTATTGAGAGCGATATGAAAGAAAAAAATGTGAAATTTTTTTTTCATCAATTAAAGTGTTCATTCTTGTAAACGTTTATATTTTAAATTTCTTAACATAACTAATTAGCTGGTAAAATTTAGAAAAAAACACATTTCACTGTACATCCATTTCCAACTTAACCCGACCATAGAATTTTTTTTGAAGACGTTATTAATAAACTTCAGACATTGTCGGGTGTAATGCGCTAAAAAGTCCGGTTTTTATGTTTCGTATTAAAAAAATTCCTTGATATGAAATTTTTTTTTCCATGAAAAATGGTCAAAAATGCGAAAAAGTCGAGAAAAACTAATTTTTTTGAGATAAAAATTGACTTTCAATTCCGTTTTGATATTAAAAAATGTTTTTACTATCTAAAGAAATGGCGCCTATTACACCCACAATTTTATTGGAAATTTTTTACAAGCATAAAATTTATTTAAATTTAGTGTCAAATGGCACTTATCGAGTGTACAGCCGAGTGTAAAAAATTATATCGATAGTTTAGAAATGAAATTAGAAAAGTGATTTCCACCCGATTTTTGTATTGAGAATTCGAAAGACCACTAATTGAAATTTTGGACTGATTTGCGAGAAAATTTTCATAATATTTCCATAAAATTCGACAAAAGAAAATAAAGATTGTATGATTTTTCAAACGGCTGTTCAGAAAATATGAAGACATGCATGAAAAAGTTAAAGTGGCTCTTTTGAGATTTTATTCACAGATTTCAAAAAAACAATCAGAAAATATTTTGGACAAACATGTTGGAATTTTCATAATGCTTTGATTTATTTTTTTTAAATTTTCCGAATTTCAAAAAGTTAAAGTTCGGACTCAAATCTTTTTTAATAGACAAAATTATATTTTTATAAGTAGATGGCACCATTTATTCTGGTTCAGGCTACCGATTTAATACGCACAAAAAGTAAAACAGCTAATTAATTTCGTAAGTTAAATTGACTCCAGTCTGCCGAGTCGATGCTACCCTCTTAAGGTCTCTTTCAAAGTGAAAATTGTTTTTTGAGAGTAACCGTTCAATTGAAAAGTTACCTAATTTTTAAAGTTCTGGGTGTTATTATATATAAACAAGTATAGTTTTACTTCGCGTTGTTGATAATTTATCTTATTAGAGCGCAATGTATCAGTAAAATGGACAAGTAAGTACGCAAGCACCGTATCGACTTTCGAAACGGTAATATAGACTATATATAGTACATGTATATATATATAGTATATATATATATATAGTATATATAGTAAATCGGCTTTATTTCTGATAAATTCAATTTTTAAGGCATTTCTAGAATACTAGAATATTTTAAGAAATAGGTACGGTCAACTCGATGCGTGGCGATCCGCTGGGCAAGCTATTACTCATCGTCTCCTATTATTTTGTAAGGAAAGCAAAATCACAGCCAATCAAAGACGCGTATTCAACCAACGCTATTAGCGGTGGGCTCCGAGTGGGATGTATATTATGTACAAATATTTTCGGGCACTCTTTTTTGATCTGTTAAAAACTGTCAACTATAAACTGCATTAATTAACTGCATTATTAAATGTCACGTAGATAATTTAGCCAACTTTAAGGTATTTTTCTGGTTCTAAAAATCAATTAGTTTTTGAATTAAATTTCTGATTGATTCCCACTAATTTCGTCTTAAAAAAAAGTATAAAGTCTAGAAACGTCCATATGTCAGAAATTGAGCCGATATAAAGTATAGGCTGTACCTAGGCAACGCACCGTGCAAAAATCTTCCCGGTGCGAACTTTAGCTATACTGTATAGGATATACAGTATAGCCGATAAATTTTTTTTATTTTTACTTTTTGGTCCCGAATTTTCTCCAGTTTTTGTATAATTTTTGTCGTTTAAAACTTGGAATTTCGACCAATGCGACCCTAATTATAGGCTATACTTAGGGTCATATCCAGGAGAGGTATCTTCAAAACTAAACTCGTCAGCAGGGATTCTTCAAATTTATGGGGTGAAACGGTGAAACACTCAGAAAGCCTAAACTTGTTGAAAAAAATCCGAAAAAAAGTCCGATATTTTTATTTTTCATGATTTTTCTGAGTAATTTATTTTTGGAAAACATTAAAAACCCAATTTTAGACCAGAAAAACTCAAAATATCAAATAGCTGTAAGCTGATTTTTTTCTCGGCATCACCCAAGCGTTAATTTGATGGTACTTTCGACTAAATCCGACGACTTTTATTTTCCAAGTTTTCAATTCCGGTTAACTAAAATGTGATTTTTCAGAATTGAACAATAAATTTGAATATTCCGTTGCCGTCAAAAAACCCGAAACATATTTCTCCGTCTTTTCTGAAGTTAATACTGCATTCTGAAATTTATCCTCGGAGGAGTAGCACTTTGAAAAGCAAACACCTTAAAATTAAGTGGTTTTTGGCAGTTTTAGAAAATACTAGTCCGAAATTCAAAATTGTGTTTCCGCCGAATAACGAGCGTAATTGTTCATGTGGTTCATGCCAAGTTTGAGTGAAATCTTATGTGGGCTCTAGGAGGAGTAGAAATTTGATACGGTTGTTCTAGAACTCGCCGCATGGACCATGCGGCATGGTGGTCACCAAGCTTACCCAAAAATTATTATGATAAATACTGTTTTGTAGATTAAGGATAGATCTACCAAATGGCTATTCTCAAAAGTTTCGAAGCAGTTTAGTATTTTGGTAAAGTGGACTACAAAGGAACCATTTTACGACTGCCACCCCCTTAAATCCAACAGAAAAACTTACCATTTTTTCAAATTTGACGTATTTTTTAAGGTGAAAGTAATTTTCTTACGTAAAAGGGCTTTTACTCAGAACAGAAATTTGAAATTAAGAACAAACTAACCATAATCCAATTCTGGAACTTGAATAGATTTTATTTGGTAACCCTCATTTTCTAATATAGCAACAGAATTTTTGAAATTTACAGAAACTTCTTTGTCAGATTGTTTTGCCCAAGCCCAGTCTTCACCAATTGTTGGTTTTTTGGAAGAATTGAATATTTGTTTCGTCAGTTTTGTATTTTTCTGATACATAAAATACGGTGTTGTCATATCTGGTCCAGCTTTGATATTATACAGTATTGTAGCATCGATTATATTTGTAGAAAGTGGTCCACAAACAACAAGGGTACTACTAACGGTATCTTCAAGATTGAAAATATCGCCAAAATTAATTTGTCTTTATATTCTCAAATAATGACTACATTGGCTCCTAAATTGACTTCATCAGATTTAAATAATTATCATTTATTTTAGTTAGAAATTTTCTAATTTATTATCTAAAATGAGCGTCATAGGGATTTTAAAATGTGTTAGTATATCACCTCTAAATTTAATTTGCATTAAAAACTTTTATATTTCTAAATTTTCACAATATCAAATTTGATTTACGGGGGTAATGACCTCAAAACAAAATCTTCCCGGAAATTTTTCCGTGATTTATTCGGTCAAAAAATTACAATTGATCGTAGTCTCACGGTGATTTTATATATCGTTTTAGCGCTAGATATTTATGAACTTTTGGACCTTTTTGAAAATTTTACTGGTTGAGTACGCATCAAATCTTCTTATTTTTGCCAGAATAACACTATCTTATATATCCTTTTTGGAACGGAACTCCATCTCAAAAACGCTTACTATCTCTATAGCGCGTGTTCAAATCCCACTAATGTTGTCTAGTGATATATTGAATATGATTATTAGGCAAAGGTCTTGATAAATGGAACCGCTAAATTTTATCGGTGTGTAATCACTCAAGCAATCACTAAGACAATCACTTAGACAACACAGTGGGATTCGAACACGCGCTGTAGAGATAGTAAGCGTTTTTGAGATGGAGTTCCGTTCCGAAAGGATATATCTTGTACAAAATCGTTTATAACCTTGAATTATCATTAAATCAGAGGGACTTCCAAGTTGATGAATTAAAAAGTTGAACTCAAGGTTTTATTTCATGCTATTTTAAAAGTGATACTTTCAACTTGATAATAACCCATAAGATAAAATTAAATCCCCGAAATTAATTTCGACACATTTTTACTTTTTAAATCAGTGTTATTTGCAAAAATTAAAAATTTGATTTGTGATCACGCCAGAAAATGATCCGAAAGGTTCAAAGATTAGTGCTCTCTAGCGCTTATACAGAATCTGTATTACAGATCAATTTAGTATCATCACCAATCGTATTATTGTTTTCCTGATTGGTTGAGCAAAAATGTCAGAGAACACTTCACTCTTCAACGAATCAAATTATATTAATGAAAATATGGGGTTCTAAATTTTTTTTTTGAAATTTTAAAGAATTATAAGATTTTTTCTATCTTTATTTTCAAAATTATTATATACGTATAATTTCATCTATTCCTTCACTAGGAACCCTTCCGCACTTCGGTTTTAAACCAACTAATCCGCAAAATGATGCAGGTATTCGTATTGAACCTCCCCCATCACTTCCAATTCCCAATGGAACTAACCCTGAGTCAGGCTGGTTAAAAATATGAGTTTCCACCGGGTTGTCAACACCCCTTTTTTTGTAAATTTAAGGAGGTTTATAGGCTAGTAAGGCTTTTTAAGGGCTCATAACTTTCAATTCCTACACATAAAGTATAAAAAAATGTTTTTTTTTTTTTTCACTGTATTTACAAATTTATTTTTTAAAAAATTGAACATTTTTGAGACGATTAAAAAGAAGTTTTTTTTTGTTTCTTTGATTTTGTTTTTCAATTTCCATGATCACGATTGATACATTTTTTTTTTAACTCAAAGTGATCGTAAGTTTTCAATAGCAGCAAACGAATCCTCAGTCCGTTCTAAACTAAGGAGCGAAACATTTTCTCATTCTCAGCCCTCAGAAAAATATACAAAAAATTTCGGAGTTTTTCTTCAAATTTTTTATCTTTTATAATTTAACAAGCCTTTTATCTCAAAACAAAAATTCTATAACTTTTAAATCGAGATTTAGCCCGTCAATACAACCTCATTATGCAAAAAGATGACAATTTGGACGAAAATAGCAAATCCGGTCAGGGATTATCCCTTTTACAACACTGTCCCGAAGCTACACATGCTGTTGTCCCGCTTGAGCTCGCACCAGGATGATATTCAGGATCAATTGGATTTTTGACCGTTCCATGAGATTTAGAGGGATTATATCCTATTGCCGAACACCCTCGTTGCGCCATGCTGCTGATGTCTAAAATTTAGGAATTTTTAAAGTGTTTGCGGCGAACAGTTCGCCGAAAATTTTAGTTTTTAACAAATATCCGAAATTCGTTAATTTCTCAACCATAACTTCAGTTTTTTCTGATACTTATTTTTATAAAGTCAAAATAACTCATGTACAGCATGTAAAGTTTTTGCTTCGTTTTTTCCTTAGGTGATACAAATTACGGTTTCACTGTCGTTGGCCTAAGTTGATTTAGGTTTTACCTATTCATAATAAAATTCGAGCGAGAATCAACCAAAACTGGTTAGGGGGATATAATAACATACCATTTTTTTGTCAAAAACTAGAGTTTTTGCCCCAAATACATTTCACTCAAAAAAGATACATTTCGTTTAAGATTTGAGCACATTTCACTAAAAATACATTTCACTCCTAAACGCGTACGCAATAAAATTGGGTTGTTATTTAAATACATTTCACTCACTTTTTTAAATACATTTCACTTTTCTTAGAAAATACATTTCACTTTAATAAATACAATTCACTCCCTGTCCAGATATTTTACGTGCAAATGCCAAAAAATAGTAAATACTAAATATTATTGACTTTCCGTTCTCATTTTTGGTGCTATAACCTATAGCCTATAGTACTATAGTAGGCTATAGGCTATAACGTTAGCAATTATTGCTTTTTCAATTAACCAAATTTCTGTTCAATAGTTTTCATATCACTTAGACGCGTCCTATTATAGTCGGTATCCTGTCAAATGCTTTAACTAATATTTCAAAATTTAGAATTTTTTTTATTGATCATAAAAAATCTGTAATTTTCCATATTTATCTAATGATAATGAGCAAAAAACATGAATAAACTATGAAATTATTAAATGCGTTTTACGAGATAAATTTGTATTATCCCAGTTATCATAATGTTTTTGTTTATTTTCAGAAATTATTATAAATGACTTTTGGTCGACGTAGTGCTGAAAGTTTTTCATGAAGTTGTTCGAAACAATACCCTATATTCAGCAGCTTTTCTTCTTCCCACTAAAAAATTGTAAATCATTTAATAATTATCTTTCAAGCTCTCCTTTTCGCTTATTATTTTTTTAATATATTTAAATTGTAGTCCTTGAAAAAATATTACGTTCAGTAAAAAAATTTTTGTTTAAAAATTGTCAGCTACTGCTCAAAAATGAAGAACCGTCTTTGAAGTCGCCTATGTTTAAGCCTGAAATTTTTTGAAAAAAATTTAGAATTTCATGCCAAAAAATAGGCAATTTCAAAAACAGTTTCTCATTTTTGAGCAGTAGCTGACAATGTTGTGAAAATTTCCGTGTACTGATCGTGATATTTTTTAAGGGCTACAATTTGAACATAAAAACAAATTCTTTAACATTTAAGTGGCTAATTTTTCGAAATTTTAATCTGGTAGTCATTTGGTATCAACTACAACGAAAGGTTTTACGTTTATAAAAAATGCAAGCTAATCAATAGACATCACCTCTATACCATTAATATTATCATGTTTAAAAATTTATATTTATGGAAAAAAATAGCAAGAAACACATGTTGTTTAATCCGTGTGAGCAGAGAAAAAAAAGTTCCGCCAAGGCACCAAAGCCTTTATAAAGGTTTTTTTCAAGCGCGTATTACAGAAATCTCAAGGTAGTTGGAGTTTCAATTTTTTTTTTGCATAAGGAAGTTCAAACGATATATTTTTGCATCCGACATTTGATATTCTAGAATTTTGATTTTTAGTTCTAGAAAATTTAATGATAAGAACAAGGTACAGCATATCACGTGATACAAGCCCTCAGTTGTGTTCACAAATTATTTTGCTATTAAAATCGATGCACAAGGATCTGACCTATGTCATTGTTTTTTCTGATTTAGTCTATAAAATCAATCAATAATTATTTTTAAATAGGTTTAAAATTTTGATGAAAAAATCACAATTTTTTATTAAAAATGGTTATTTTTTCCTATAAAAGCAGATTAGTACACTTCTGATATTATTTCTGGGTCGATATACTAATCAAGTGACTCTGTAGACAAAATTTAATTGCTCGAATTACTTTTTTAATAATTAAAATATGTTAGTGAAATACTTAAAATTGAAAATTTTGAAATATCACTTCTGAACAAAAATATCTGTTCCTGTATACTTATTAATCTTTGTTTTCGATGTCAATCATGGACAAAACACTTTCCTAAAAATTGTCCATTTTCAAATTTTAATTGACGCAATAGGTCGCATTTAATTTTTTTAGAAGTAAAAGATTGGAAAAAAATCTCAAAAAAAACCCTTCATAATATTCGAACAAAAGTTCCCCCAAAAAAAAAGTTTTTGGAATCTTTGCAAAATTCTTTATAATGTATTTGAACGAGACAATTCTACGATGTTTTTTTTTATTTCTTAGATGATTTTAAATATGCAAAAGCCTTTATAAAGGCTTTGTGCTCACACGGGTTAAGCGAATAAATATTTAAGCATGACCCCGGCGGGCCCTGCCGAGGGCTGCTACACTGTTTGGAGTCAGTCATGAAATTTTATTCAATTTTATGTAAATATACCCATTTTGATTGAAACATAACAGAAGTTGGAAGGTTCATTGAATCGTATCCGGTTCTTAGAACAATTGATGGCTGTCCAGCTAAATTTCCCATTTTTGTGTATAAAGCAGCTTTCAGGGTCTCCAGAATCTTGACAGAGCCAAATTGATCCTCGTTGGATAAAATTTTTGGAGCAGAATTTGCGGTGCCGGGATTAGCAATCAAATCAACATTTTCGAAAATATTTTCCAGAATTCCCATAAACCTGGTTCGATATCGTGAGGCCTTATAATTAAAATAATAATTTTAACTTGTACCAGAATTACACAGTAAAATGTATATAGCGTAAATTCTATAAATGGTATATTATCAAGTTAAGACAAGCTGTCCTGAACAATCTGATCAAAAATTTCTAGAACTCAAAATTTGGTTAAGTTAACGCCCAAAGTTGAAACATAAAATATCATACATGTGAATAAAATATTAAAAAATTTGCGTCAAATAATAACTTCAAAAATTCAATAAAGTTATGAAAAAAAACAGATTTTGGTGACCTTTAAACATTTTTAGCAAATTTAAACTGAAATTTATAAATTTAACGTTTTTAACATTTCACTATCGACCCAAAAATTACCTTGACAATGTCATCTGCCTTAAATTCGCCTGCCGTCATGTTCATGAGAAAGCTGTTATCAAGAGAAGGTTCGATATCTACAGCAGCATCTTCTATTTCTTCGGCCATAAAAATTAGCAAATGAGCTGCATCAGCTAAAAAATGAACATTAAACAAGTGGAGGCTCAATATCGCCGAAAGCTTTTATCCGAAAAAATTTGGCGATATTGGGCACTGTCGGCGATATTGGCACTATCGGCGATATGAAGACAGAAATAAATTTTATCGTTCAAAAAAAGCCTGGGCGTTACAAATGAAGTCATAATTAAAAAAGTTTAACAATTGTATAAGGAGTATAACAATATCTTGAACTGAATTAAAATACCAAAATGTGTCCCCCAAACCTTTCGTGTTGAAATTTTGAGAATCTTTTTGCATTGATCCTTTTTATTCATGATTCTCTAGAACATGTGATATGTTACTTATCAAAACATCAGCTACTGTAGACAAAAAAACAATTTTGTCGGGCCTTCCTTAGTCTATAAAAAAATCAAACCCAATATATGGATTAAGGGCCCTCAGTTGACAGATCGTGACTATCAGAATCATACAAACAACGCGGGATACTAGCACTCAGTCAAACCCCTAGATTTCGAATTAGGCCGATTTTATTCGTCCGATTTGGAAAGAATAAACCAATCAAATTTTCGGATTCCGCATTTTTTAAAAAGTCACGATTTTTCAGTTAAGGGGGTACCCGTCATGGAAAATGGCGTTTTCATGGTTTTGAGGGCAAATATCTGGAAAACTTTACATTGTGAAACTTAATAGTTTAACCTAGTAGATTAATTGAACCTAAATCTCACATTCCAAATCATAATTAAGAATCACTTATTGCTCGACCAATCCGAAACTAGCTTCAAAGTAGAGTCATATTTTGTAGCAAAAAGCCTATTTCTCCGTGACTTTTGGGGGTTGAAAAATTATTTTTCAATTTTATGAACGACAAATAACGCACGCAGGTCTGTTACCTTTTTCTATCCTTCCTGGTACTATCTTTTTCGAAAATTCATAATAAATTCGTTCTAGAAAAGGCACAAAACGATTTTTTGAGCTGATTTTAAGAAGCTCGCGAAAAAGCCTATTTCTTGCTGGATTTTTTGGTCATAATTTAGAAACATACATGAATACACAGCTGATGACCTCGCGGAAGGTTGTTACTATCGGAATCTATACTTTTATTTCTTTTTTCGACAACTGTACTTTACATTTGTTAAAGTCAAGAAATTTTGGTTAAAATGGTTTTTTCCAGGAGAAATATTTCAAAATTCCGAAAAAAGTACTTTCTTGGCAAAGTATAAGGATGAAAATACCACCAATGAACTTGAAATTGTCCATATTTTCATAAAAAAATCATAGGAATAAAATTGAGAAATTTTTTTGTTAAGGGCCCTTGATCCATATTCCAAGTTGGCAACCCATATATCTTAAAAAGATTCTCTAGTTGAAATAAAAACTCACCAAAATCCAATTCCGGAATTTGAATAGATTTTATTGTGTAACCTTCATTTTCCAATAAAGAAATCGAATTTTTGAAATTAATAAAAACTTCTTCGTCAGATTGTTTCGCCCAAGCCCAGTCAACACCAATTGTAGGTTTTTCGGAAGAATTGAATATTTGTTTTGTCAGTTTTGTTTTTTTCTGATACATAGAATACGGTGTTGTCACATCTGGTCCAGCTATGATATTATAAAGTATTGTGGCATCGATTATATTTGTAGCAAGTGGTCCACATACTACAAGAGTCCCGCCAACGTGAGTATCTATCAGATTGAAATAAAGTAAGAAAATGTATAAAAAAGGTAAAGAAAAGTAAAAATTTCTCCCACATTTGCCCACTTTTTTAATTAGTGAACTTCTACTGTTCCAGATCACAATTTTTCGTAGTTTTGAAACTGTAAAATGTATCTTTCCAAAATACCTGAATATGCGAATAGCGAAACGTTGTAAATGAAACCAATTATCAACTGAAAGCTGAAACATTAAGAGAGTATCCGACGGAGGTCATAACTTTTGATCCGTAAATGCTAGGAAGCTAATTTTTGTCGCATTCGATTTTTTTGAAATTGGTTTGTTTTTGATTTTTTTCCATGTACTTTTTTTGTATGTTTTTCAAAATTATGCTGTGTCTTTTTAAGATGACATTAGAATTAGTTCACACGTTTAACTTTTCGAAAAAATAAGCAAAATGAATTTTTCAGTATTTTTTTCAAGATGGAGAAATTTGAGATATCAGACGTGGACCAAACTTTTTGTGCTCCGTATTAAATAATTCAAAGATAAATAGAAAAACGCTGTCCTGAGGTTTAACCATCATCCAATATCTGATATCAGTACTGTAAATGAAGTTATACTGACGACAAATATGCCAAAACAGCCATTTTAACGTGTCATTTGTTCCAATTCCGGACAAATTCATTGAAAAATAAATTTAATTTCCTAGAATTACCTGAGAATACCATTTTTAGTTGCCGTAAAAAAAGAAAATTCTGTTATTTCCTTGAAAAATGAAGTTGTCCTGAAAATCGGAAAACCATGTTTTCAGACCGGTACAAAGACCGGTAAGATCATACAAAAAAACTTTTGATCTTATTTTTCAACAATTTCAGACAAATAGCTACTGCCAGTAACCTACTGGAATCCGAAGTTTGAATACTAGAGCACTTTCAGTTAGCTCATGAAAATGGTTTCAAGTTCAGAAAAACGCGTCTTATACCCCCTTTTATTCCCTCCAAAAATCGCAAATTTAAAGAAAACTTAATAATTTAAGTGAATTTTTAAAGTGAATATTTTTAAGTGAATTAAATTCAGTTCAAAAATTGAGTTTTGTTGAAATGTATTTGAAATTTTGATATGAGAATTAATTTTTTTAATTTTTGAGATTTAAAAGGAATTTTTCCAACTTGATTTTTATTAATTTTTTATGTGTGCATTTTCAACCTATTCCTTCATTGGGTACTCTCCCGCATGTCGGTTTCAAGCCGACTAATCCGCAAAATGATGCAGGTATACGTATTGACCCACCTCCATCAGTGCCAAGTCCAAATGGAACTAACCCTGAATCAGGCTTGTAAAAGTGTTTTTATGGGTTAACGACGTTTTGCTCTGATGGTGATCATATGTCCTGTTATAGCGCTAGTGAGCTCTGAACTTTGAATCGTTTAGACATTTCTGGCAAAGAACACTGCCTAAATTTTTTTTAGATGTCTATTTCAAGACGTCGTTATTTCCGAAACATCTTTGTTTTATTCAATTTAAGGGAGTACTGGTCGCATTTTAAGGCCACCAAAAAACAGGGTTTTTCAGCGTCGCCTCATGAAATACTAGAAACAGCACGAACAATGGATTTCAGTTTAGGGATAATTGAACATTACTTGCTCCACAAAACAAGATCGGAGGCCTCTGATTAGCCGACCCAATCAGGAACGACCAAAGTGGCACTATTTCACTTCAAAAGCCTACTCCTCCTGAGTTTTGAAGATAGAGAATATGTTATAGCTTTTATTGACCACAGAGAACGTGGGCAGAGCCCGAAGGTCCGATTTGCTCATTAAAATTTCATCCTGAGCTTAAATGAGCAAAAAACTGTTTTTTGGCTTTATTTTGAGTGCCTCGGGGAAATTACTACTCCTCCTGGATTTTAACGGCAGAAACCTAAAACTGGTATGTATAGATCCCTAAGGATACGCGCACAGCCCGAAGGTCACAATTTCCATTTTTGTATTTCGTCTTTTTGGAAACAGCGATTCAAATTCCCAGAAATTTCAAAATTTGAAAAAATAGAAAGAAATATTTTCTCAAATCGCGATAAAAATACTTTTTTCATGACAATTGAAATAAAAAGACTTCTTATCGACTTATTTTTGTCCATATTTCAGAAAAAAACATTTTAAAGATAATCTAGAAAATTTCATGTCCGAGTCTCTAAATGCGACAGCAGACTCCCTTAAAGCAAAATTGACCGAGATTAACAATTTTTTTGTGAATTGAAACATATTTTTACCAGTTTTTTCGATGCCGCACCGGTGAGCCATCCTTAACCCAGAATTAAAAAAATTTACTTGCAGTTGACTTTTTACTTGCAGTTCATAAAGTTTATGTTTTATTCAATTTGAAACAAAATTGACCGACTTATTCCGATTTTTGTGTGAATTGAACATATTTTTACCAGTTTTTCACTCCGGTACCGGTGAGCCATCCTTCACCAGAATCATAAAAAGTTACTTGCAGGTGATAAAGAGGTCTTAGTCTCCCGTATTTCTTCTCTCATTTTATTTTATCTGCCCGTTATCAACCCTTCCAGTCCAGCTGGAGGAGAGGGCTATTTTCCCCAGCAATTCCAACATTCTACACCCAAAACCCCCTTAATGAATAATAAGATTCAATTTTCTCAAAATTTCATCTGCCAAATTTTTATCGGCAAAATTTTAAACGGAATTTTTAGAATTATTATCAGTTTTTGATCTATCTGAAACTTGAAACAAAAACTGATTTTCGAAAGTAAATTCGATGTTATAATTAAAAAAGGAAAGGTTAGAAAAACACACATGGGAAAAATCCTATTTTTATAACCAGTGGATGACTTGACAGGTACTTTCAGTTCATTTTATCAATTTTAAGGGTATCCCGGTTCCTACATTTCTGCGGTAATTATGTCATAAAAATGCACCAAATCAATTGTTTATGTTTTGAACGCATAAAACAACCCAAATGACAAAAAAAAAATTTCGAATATTTTGTGTTTTTTTCGATTTTTTTCTATGTATTTTTCTCAAAATTATGTTAAAAAATAACGTTTGTGTCAATTGACCCCTAAAACTTCCATATAATTGGGTTGACGTAAGCCAACTTTCTCTCAGTGTTTTCCCAGCTTTTTTTGAGCCTACTATCAAAAAAATCGAAGCACATTTTTTTTTCGGAAATTTTTTCACGTGACCTTCAAAAATTCATAATTTGAATTTTGGCGTCGAAATTGAAAAAAAACGGCTCCTCAGAAGTTTCTATTTGTTTCGAGCTACCGTTGCAAAAAATTTGAGTGAAATTTTGAAATTTAACTTAGGAGGAGATGAGATTTTCCTGATGAACAAAGTCCAAAAACGTTGCTTTTATCGCATATTCCAGAAACAATTTGGCACTTATCGACAAAGCGCTCCTCAGAGTTTTAAATATACTAATTATACAGGTTATGTTAAACTTTAGGTTTATTTCAAAATAAAGCTGGGAGAAGATAGATTTTCCGTTCTGACTTAGGTCTTCCTGTTTCGCTAATGTGTCTGGGAGTTGTATCATGCAAAATAATTTGACACATGTTTTACGCAAAGATGAAAGCTAGTTTAAAAACTGGACTATCTGAAAATAATATCCTGCGGACGTGTGTTTGGCTAATATTACGAGAATATTCAATTAGGGACCGGATACTTAAAAATCAACCAAAAATAAAGAAAAAAAAACGTTATCTGAAAGTTGACTTATGGGTTTTATTTTTGATGGTATTTGCAAATTAATACAATGAACGTGATAGTCAACGGGAATCATTAAATATAATAAAAATCGTAAAAATAAATCTGATTTTGCACTCACGCGAATGTACTACGAAAATTTTCGAAAACGTCGAAATTCAGAGCTCTCTAGCGCTGAAACGGTTCATTAGACACAGCTAAAAATGACGTTGGGATAGCAAATCATGCCGGGGATGATTCTTTTTCATTGCAGGAAAAAAACATTTCTGATCGATTATTTTTTCAGTATCAATTGCTATGAAAAATGCGTAGGCGCACACAATTTATAATTAAAAAAAAAGTGTGCAATAAAAAGTAAGTGATAAAAAAATACAAAATTTGAATTGATTTGTTCATCATAAACGAACTAGTTTCAATACAAAATATAAAATATAATCGAAGATGAAATATTTCCGCAAATTTTTATTAAAAATTGTAAATTACAATTTGTTTTCATGAATTTGTAGTGCTGATTCCACGACACGACCTTTTAAAGCAAAATAAACACCAAAAAATTTGTCGACCGAAAATATATAATTCTTTGACAACTCTGTCCTGAAGCAACACATGCTGCTGTCCGCTTGAGCTCCACCGGAGTAATATTCAGGATCGATTGGATTTTTGACGGTTCCATGAAATTTGGAGGGATTATAATCCAATTGCGAAAACCCTCGTTGCGTCATGCTGCTTATGCCTAAATTGGATCAACTTATAACGTGAAAGTGGGACAAATCGTAATACTCAACATAGTATCAAGTAGAGAGATCTCTTGAGTGTTTAACTCTCCTCCATTTTCCTTATTTTGGTCTGCTCTCAATTTCCTATGCTTTCATTTTCCTGCTTGTTGAACAATATAAAAGAGTCAACAGATTGCTTCCCTTTCCTATCGTTACCACTGAGAATGCTCTTCTTGTTTTTTTTTTCTTTTTTGGGAAGAGAAAATGACGGCTCTTCGCTCCTTTTTTTGCTCTCCAATTGATACTCTCCTTTCTCTGCTCTCCAATTGATACTTTTTAATGGATAGTATCAATTGGTACACTGGGCACTCTTATCCGTCCGCTCGGCCAAAATCGTACGGATAAGGGTACAACGTACGGTTTAGGGTACACGTCTACATAGGCGTTTAGGCTTATAAGCGTTTTCATCTCGACCAAAAATCGTACGGATAAGGGTACATCGTACGGATAAGGGTGCGTACGGATAAGGGTGCACCCATGTACTTCAATTGCTATTAAATCTTTTACTATTTTTAGTTGATCCGTTCCTATTATGATAAGACCTGATTCGCGCATTCGGCGAACAATCACACAAATCTTCTGTTGATGGAAGGTTGTCTTGATTACATCCATTTCTGTTATTATACCCTGAAAATATGATTTCAAATTAATCCGAACCCCAGGTTTTTTTCGAAAAATCAGAATATCAAAGTTCATGATAAGCAATTTAAAAAACGTTTTTTAATTTTGAAGCAATAGCTTACAACTGTTAAATAACACGTGCCTGTTCAATACCACGGACTGTAAATACCATTTTATAAAATAAATGGATAAAAAATATTTTCACGGAAGGCGGGAGCAATCCACTTTGTCGAGATAGTTGTCAATGCTAAGTTGCTCTCCGCATTCCGTGAAATACGTTTTTTTTTCTTATTTCTCTTTGGGTGACAACAGGAGTCTCCTGTCAGGGATTTTCTATCTCTTTTTATCTCCTCTTCATTGATACTTTGGTACAATCTACTTGTTGAATATTATTCTTAATATTAAAATTATTAAATTGAAAAATTTCTTTACTTTCGAATAAGAAAAAAAAATATTGAAATAGAGATTCAGCGTGGCGTCGAAACTTATGATTTTTTTGTTTGAAAGTTCTCAATTTGCCAGAAGATAAAAAGGCTCCGAAAATTTGTGAAAAAATTGTCCAAAGTATTTTTCAGTAAGCACAGCCAACACAAAAAAATCATTTCCTTGACTGGTAAGTGATCTTTCACGACAACTGGAATTCCGTCATACGGTGAAAGTAATTTTCTTTTTTTCCACCGTTTTGAACTTTCTTCTGCCTGTTTTATAATCAAATCTTCATCCCAGTCACAAATTCCATTCAGTGACGAATTTAAAAGCTTTTGTCCGGAATTTACAAAAACAGACAGTATGAGAGTTTAGTAATATTATTACTTATTCTTAGTTTTTAAAATAAACATTTTAATAATAAGGTTTTACTTATTTTCAGAATGAATTATTGGGCAAATATATATCAACACTGATTTTTCGGAAATATCATTTTGTCAATTTTTTCTAATAAAATCAAAAATAAGCTAAAATGTGAAAAATTGTATATGTCTGGTAGACAACGGAAAATTAAAGATTAGCAATTAAGCTTTTGAACCACCGTGGCTCCCCACCCGGATAAAGTTAAATTCCATATATATAAAAAAAACGGGGCGCAGTCCCGTTTTTTATAGTTTTATATCAAGAAATTAATTCATCTTAATCCTTATCTATATCCTTCCTAGTCTCCCACAATTTTTTTGCTTCGTCAACTTTATGATGGAGTCAAGAGTCTTGACTCAAGACTTGAGTTNTTAGCTCATGAAAATGGTTTCAAGTTCAGAAAAACGCGTCTTATACCCCCTTTTATTCCCTCCAAAAATCGCTAATTTAAAGAAAACTTAATAATTTAAGTGCATTTTTAAAGTGAGTTAAATTCAGTTCAAAAATTGAGTTTTGTTGAAATGTATTTGAAATTTTGATATGAGAATTAATTTTTGAGATTTAAAAGGAATTTTTCCAACTTGATTTTTATTAATTTTGTATGTGTGCATTTTCAACCTATTCCTTCATTGGGTACTCTCCCGCATGTCGGTTTCAAGCCGACTAATCCGCAAAATGATGCAGGTATACGTATTGACCCACCTCCATCAGTGCCAAGTCCAAATGGAACTAACCCTGAATCAGGCTTGTAAAAGTGTTTTTATGGGTTAACGACGTTTTGCTCTGATAGTGATCATATGTCCTGTTATAGCGCTAGTGAGCTCTGAACTTTAAATTGTTTAGACATTTCTGGCAAAAGAACACTGCCTAAATTTGTTTTTAAATGTCTATTTCAAGACGTCGTTATTTCCGAAACATCTTTGTTTTATTCAATTTAAAGCAATTGACCGAGATTTAACAAATTTTGTGTGAATTGAGAACATATTTTTATCAGTTTTTCGATGCCGCACCGGTGAGCCATCCTTAACCAGAATTAAAAAAAATTATTTTTTCTGATTTATTCTTATCTGCCCTTTATCGACCCTTCCAGTCCAGCTGGACGAGAGGGCTATTTTCCCCAGCAATTCCAACATTCTACACCCAAAACCCCCTTAATGAATTATAAGATTCAATTTTTCTCAAAAATTTCATCTGCCAAATTTTTATCGGCAAAATTTTTAACGGAATTTTTAGAATTATTATCAGTTTTTGATCTATCTGAAACTTGAAACAAAAACTGATTTTCGAAAGTAAATTCGATGTTATAATTAAAAAAGGAAAGGTTAGAAAACACACATGGGAAAAATCCTATTTTTATAACAGTGGATGACTTGACAGGTAACTTTCAAGTTCATTTTATCAATTTAAAAATCAACAAAAATAAAAGAAAAAAAAACCATTAATCTGAAAGTTGACTTATGGGTTTTATTTTGATGGTATTTGCAAATTAATACAATGAACGTGATAGTCAACGGGGATCATTAAATATAATAAAAATCGTAAAAAGAAATCTGATTTGCACTCACGCGAATGTACTCACGAAAATTTTCGAAGCGTCGAAATTTCAGAGCTCTCTAGCGCTGAAACGGTTCATTAGACCACAGCTAAAAATGACGTTGGGATAGCAAATCATGCCTGGATGATTCTTTTTAAATTGCAGGAAAAAACATTTCTGATCGATTATTTTTTCAGTATCAATTGCTATGAAAAATGCGTAGGCGCACACAATTTATAAATTAAAAAAAAATTTGAATTGATTTGTTCATCATAAACGAACTAGTTTCAATACAAAAATAAAAAATATGATTGAAAGATGAAATATTTCGCAAATTTTTATTAAAAATTGTAAATTACAATTTGTTTTCATGAATTTGTAGTGCTGATTTCCACCAACGACCTTTTAAAGCAAAATAAAAGCATTTCAAAAAAAACGACCAAAAAATTTGTCGACCGAAAATATATAATTCTTTGACAACTCTGTCCTGAAGCAACACATGCTGCTGTCCCGCTTGAGCTCCCACCGGGATAATATTCAGGATCGATTGGATTTTTGACGGTTCCATGAAATTTGGAGGGATTATATCCAATTGCGGAAAACCCTCGTTGCGTCATGCTGCTTATGCCTAAAATTTGGATCAACTTATAACGTGAAAGTGGGGACAAAATCGTAATACTCAACATAGTATCAAGTAGAGAGATCTCTTGAGTGTTTAACTCTCCTCCCATTTTCCTTTATTTTGGTCTGCTCTCAATTTGCTATGCTTTCATTTTTCTGCTTGTTGAACAATATAAAAGAGTCAACAGATTGCTTTCCATTTTCCTATCGTTACCACTGAGAATGCTCTTCTTGTTTTTTTTCTTTTTGGAAGAGAAAATGACGGCTCTTCGCTCCTTTCTTTGCTCTCCAATTGATACTCTCCTTTCTCTGCTCTCCAATTGATCCTTTTAATTGATAGTATCAATTTGGTACACTGGGTGCACCCTTATCCGTCCGCTCGGCCAAAAATCGTACGGATAAGGGTACAACGTAACGGATTAGGGTACACGTCTACATAGGCGTTTAGGCTTATAAGCGTTTTCATCTCGACCAAAAATCGTACGGATAAGGGTACATTCGTACGGATAGGGTGCGTACGGATAAGGGTGCACCCAGTATACTTCAATTGCTATTAAATCTTTTACTATTTTTTAGTTGATCCGTTCCTATTATGATAAGACCTGATTCGCGCATTCGGCGAACAATCACACAATCTTCTGTTGATGGAAGGTTGTCTTGATTACATCCATTTCTGATTATTAATCCCTGAAAATATGATTTCAAATTAATCCGAACCCCAGGTTTTTTTCGAAAAAATCAAGAATATCAAAGTTCATGATAAGCAATTTAAAAAACGTTTTTTAATTTTGAACCAATAGCTTACAACTGTTAAATAACACGTGCCTGTTCAATACCACGGACTGTTAAATACCATTTTATAAAAATAAATGGATAAAAAATATTTTCACGGAAGGCGGAGAGCAATCCACTTTGTCGAGATAGTTGTCAATGCTAAGTTGCTCTCCGCATTCCGTGAAATACGTTTTTTTTTCTTTATTCTCCTTGGGGTGACAACAGGAGTCTCCTGTCAGGGGATTTTCTATCTCTTTTTTATCTCCTCTTCATTTGATACTTTGGTACAATCTACTTGTTGAATATAATTTTAATTCAAAATTATCAAATTGAAAAATTTCTTTACTTTCGAATAAACAAAAAAAAATATTTAAATAGAGATTCAGCGTGGCGTCGAAACTTATGAATTTTTTTTGTTTGAAAGTTCTCAAATTGCCAGAAATAAAAATGGCTCGAAAATTTGTGAAAAAACTTGTCCAAAGTATTTTTCAGTAAGCACAGCCAAACAAATAAAAATCATTTCCTTGACTGGTAAGTGATCTTTCACGACAACTGGAATTCCGTCATACGGTGAAAGTAATTTTCTTTTTTTCCACCGTTTTGAACTTTCTTCTGCCTGTTTTATAATCAAATCTTCATCCCAGTCACAAATTCCATTCAGTGACGAATTTAAAAGCTATTGTCCGGAATTTACAAAACAGACAGTATGAGAGTTTAGTAATAAACATTACTTATTCTTAGTTTTTAAAATAAACCATTTTGATAATAAGTTTTTACTCATTTTCAGAATGAATTATTCGGGCAAATATATCAACACTGATTTTTCGGAAATATCATTTTGTCAATTTTTTCTAATTAATCAAAAATAAGCTAAAATGTGAAAATTGGTATATGTCTGGTAGACAACGGAAAATTAAAGATTAGCAATCAAGCTTTTTGAACCACCGTGCTCCCCACCGGATTAAGTCAAATTCCATATATATAAAAAAAACGGGGCGCAGCCCCGTTTTTTTATAGTTTATATCATATCAAGATTAATTCATCTTATGCCTTATCTAGATCCTTGCTATTCTCCCACAATTTTTTTGCTTTCGTTCAGACTTTAGATGGAGTCAAGGTCTTGACTCAGACCTATGAGTTGGGCGCTAA
>SCLH01000557.1:592701-604591 GCA_004367855.1 Oikopleura vanhoeffeni | reverse complement strand
TTTTATTGTTCGAACTCTAGAATTTTCTAAAAAACTTGGATTTTGACAGGTGTCTTCAGCGTCTTGAGTTCTCATTTAATTTTTTTTGCATTATTATATCTCGAAAAAACCCTGGAAGTGAACTGGTGTAGAAGCAAAATTTAAAAAAATGAGTCTCACTATCATTCTAGAAGCGCGCAACTTTAAAATTTAGGAAAAAAAGGGTCAAAATTTTGAAATTGCCATTTTCCATTTTTTTCCTAAATTTAAAAGTTGCGCGCTTCTAGGATCAAAGTGAAACTCATTCTTAAAAATTTTGCTTTTGGGTCAGCTTTAAGTTGATTTTTTGTTTGTTTAAAAAGTAAATAAGTTTCGTTTTTCGTCAATTATTGAATCAACAAACAATTCTGATTCTTTGTGAGAAAAACAAATAATTTGTTTGTTCGAAATGAAGAGAAATATCACATAAAATCACCACGCACCCCAATAAGTGTTAGATTTAGCGAAAAGTGCAGATGGAAAAAATATTGATTAAACGATTCCCAGTTATCCAAGCGACCAAATTTACACCATGGAATTGGTAATAATGAGTTCACTTGATAGAAGGCCAAAAAATGATTTTACGACATTTTAAGTCGAATTAATTTTAAGGTGTTTTATGCTGTTGGGTACCCCCTTAATAATTATTTTCTCAACATAAGAGAAATTATGAGATCAGCCTTGAAGTCTTCAAAGTATCATCTTTACTTTCGTTTAATATTTTTATGTTTAAAGTCTGAGTTATTTTTGAAATGACGTAGGTTCACGTGTTCATGATCAAATGAACAACATCAAAATACTAATTTCTTTCTCGCACCAACTTTCAATTTATTTTTATAATCGAGAAAGAATTTCGAGGAAGAATAACCGAGGAAGAATTTTAATGATCGAGAAAAATCCTTGAAACTTTTTTGAAATATTAAAATTTCAGGTTGACCATATGTTATTTTGCATTCTTCACTGAAGCATGAGAAAAATATCATAAAGAATAAAAATTCGATAGTTTCGACTTTTTAAGAATCATCTTCGAAAAGTAGAGTCTAATCAGTTCAGTTTAAAATCGAGAAATATCTTTTCCTGAAGTTTGGTTTTTCATAGCCAGTAGCAAATCGTCACCATTGGAAATTTAATTATAAAGAATTATCAATTTGGTCGCCAACGCGTTTTTTATTGGCTGCCTCGCCAGTGTTTGCATTTTAGTTAATTTGGCAAAAGATTTAATTTTAATTAAATCTCAATTTGGTCGCCCACGCGGTTTTAATTGGCTGCCTGGCCAGTGTATTGCACTTTTAGTCAATTTGGCAAAAGATTTAACTGCAATACAAGCCCAGCCTTCGGCTGGGCCTTGTATTGCATATTATTGAGTCAAAATACTTGAGTTTGACATTTAAAATGCTTCTCAGACTAGGAAATTAGGAAATGAAGTTCGAAAAAACCGCTAAGAACCGAAACCTTGAGCCCAGAATAAATCTACAAAGGGTACTTAAAAATCATATTTTGGATATTAAATTTTTTTCGAAAATGGCAAAAATAAATTTTAATCTTAGCTTAATTTCACTTGAATGACTCGAGGAAGAGGAATATATTCCTATACATTTTTGTTCCCAAAGCAGAATATTAGAAATATTTAAACCTAAGTTAATCGAAATCGAACCGCAAATGTTTTTTTTTCTTTAAATACATGCAATAACTTTTTATTTCGGTTCGAAAATAATTACGATAATGGTTCTTCGATTCTTTGTTCAGATTCATGCAGAGTTGATTGAATATAATATTGATTAATAAATTACTTCTTATGATATAATTTACATGGTATAAAAATTTTATAAGTTTTCCTTATTTTCAATATTTTGTAAGAAATATAATTCCGGAAAACTAATAAAATTTCTTCTAAAATCTAAATTTTATTTTTTATTTTAAATCTTATAGATTTTTGTTCATGCTTGCCTTCATATCTTTCCTGCTATTTGATAATATTGTGTGTGTGTGTGACGTGTGTCGACCCTCATGCTCTCTGTCGTCGACTCATCCGCTATCGTGAACACACTCCCAATCGTTATAGAATCTCACATATCATGAAAACACTAGTGTAAGTATCCTTCCGAAATGTTGTTCACTTTCAAGTGTGGTTGTGTCTCACCTACTTGCCAACAATTACACGATAATGTTTTGAACACTTCATCTTTTTCGCCCGAAAAAATCTTTTTATCTGAGATTAAATTTTATTTTTTATATTTTCGGCAACCCTTTTTCGAAAATTTGATTTCCGCAATTACTCAATAAATTCTGCCCAACCATCCTTCAATTTTCACACAGAATAAGACATACTGTAGCTCACTTGGTATCTTACTGTCATGTGTTATTGCTGTCACGTGCCGAAATTGTTTCAATCAAATTGGTCCATTAGATTTTCATTGTACGAAAGTTAAAAATACAACATTTGGTCCAAAGTTCGAAACATAAAAAAATTCTGAGTCTAACATAACTACAAAAAAATTCTTCACAAGATGGGCAAATAATATCAGTATCAATTTTTGACTTTCAAAATTTCTTACTTCATATCATCTCGAAGCCACGTATACTGTAACAGTATAACTGTTAGAATAAAGCTATTTGTGTTAACTGAGTTTTTAATATAACACGGGTTATTGAAAAATTAAAAAAAAACGTCACTTTTTGTTTTCAGGATTGGTCCGCGATATTGGGGTGTCAAATTTTAACACGGATCTTGTTGATTACCTTATCAAAAATGGAGATGTTGCGCCAAGTGTAAATCAAGTGGAATCTCATCCATATCTAAATAATGATCATATCCGTAAACATCATAGGTAAGCCGTTTTAGAGGTTCGAAATGTCAACTTCAACTCTGTTAAACAGCTCAATGAGCAAAATAAGAGATCATTTTTCTCGGTTCCAACACATCCGAGTTTCAATTTTATTTTATTCACACGATCATCTTATGTGGAATTTGAATCCCGCGGAGCCGTTCGATACAAATGTAAATTCAGGGGATAGCGGTCGCAATGTTTCTATTATTATGGATAATGTTTATATATACAGTATGAATAATATAAAATTGAAACTCGGATGTGTGGAAACCGAGAAAAATGATCTCTAATTTGCCAAAAAATGGCTCATTTTCGGCCTTTGAAGTCTCCTGGTCGCCGAACTAGACGTCTGTGGAATTCGAGACTACCACCATTGTGATTTTTTTGGCCAAATAAGCCTGATCAAAACTTAAAAAAAAGTGCACTGTACCCCCTTGCATGATTTGCAATTTTGCAGAGTTAGTTAAGTCACTTCGCTAAATTTAAAAATCTATCTCCTCACAGACCATATTTCAGAAAAATACGATGAAGATGAATCTTATTAGAATCTATAATGCACGTGCCTAAATTTACAAATCGGTTACATTTGGCCGTCTTGGTTAGCTTTTAATTTTTTACATGACAAAAAACATTTATACCAGAACAGGGTGCCCTCAGTCAAAAGTCACTTTCTCAAAATTACTTTTCGAAGTTCAAAAATTGGCTAGACAGAAAAATTTTGGAAAAATGTCGGAAAATCAAAATAACATTCGAAATTTTCAATTTTACGTACAATTGTAGTAATGAGTTCGTTGATTTACGTTGGTGAGGCTTAAGGGGGTACTGGTCGCTGAAATTGAATTTTAGCGATAAAAAATTAGCGAAACAGGGCTTTTAGGATACTAGTCAAATTAGCCATCTTGTAAAACGATCGAATGTCAAATTTTGAAAGATTTCCTAAATAGGACGAAAAAAATAATACGGGTTTTTCAAGAAATTTTTTACTCCTGGTTAACCTCATTAACCGGTTGGTTCAACATGTTATCTTAAAAATATAATTTAAAATGTCTTCCAGGGATTACGAACTAACTTATCAGAATGTTTTAGTCACTTCCTATGTCTATGCCGAGAGAAATAAGCAATTCAAAAAGTCCATTTTGCCTATAGAACCCCCTTTAATACCCTTAATTAAGGAAGTAACCGACGGGGCTGTTTCTCGAGATCCATATATGATAGAAACTTAATGTTTGTTGCATTGAAAATTTTGCTATTGGTTTGCTTCCGAAAAAAATCGGATTTGACCAAAAATAAATTTCCGAAATTCGGATTTTTTCCCAAGTATTTTTTTAGTACTTATGCTGTATTTTTTGAACGCCTTGATCGATGATTTTATTTTTACTAGGACCAGTTAGCCTGCAATTCAATCTTGCGGACCAATCAAAAAAATTTTTGAAAAAAATCAAACAATATTTTTTAGATGGGGATGATACCTATGGTCAAAATTTTGTGGTACCTGAACTTTGCACATGTGGGCATCAAAAATTAAATCAGATATCGAGAAAAAAACGCCATATTATTGCGTCGCTATCGATTGCGAAAAAAGTGTTTGTTTGTTGTGCGATTTTTTGATACCAGTGCTGAGCACTGAGTGCTCGAAATGAATTCAACCAAACGCTGAATATACCGAAATTGGCAAATTTAACGTGTGAATTTTATAGATTTTGAGCAAATAGACCTGAAACCGAATTTCCAACGCCATATTTTCCCTGAAAAACCCATTATTAGTGGGGGTACGAAAAATTAAAAATTTCTGATATCTCCTTGCTGAATGATCTTATCGTGAAAAAGCCGAAAATCGACCGGTACCGTCATACAAAAAACTTTTTCTAACCTATTTTGAAAAATTTAGACAATCTCAAACATACTGAAATTTCAAAATTGAACGAATCTTCCTCATCTAACAACAAATGTTTAAAAAACAGTGAAAAGCGTCGGTTACTGCCTTACGCTTGTGGAAAAAACATTTCAATTTTGTTTTTGAATGCATTCACTCCGCCACACATAAAGGACACAAGAGAATTTAAGCCAAAATGGAAAAACTGTCTCCTCTCAGGTTTCATGTCGAAATTAGCTGAAATTTTGATACAAGTTGTGAAAATAGTACGCCAAAAATAAACTCGACCATTTTTTCTAATTCCGTTCTTATTTTCTCAAAATGTTGAAAAAACCACCGTTTTTTGGCAACTATTCATCGGAAAAACTATCTCCTCCTAGGAAATTTTTAAAATTCATTCATTTTTCATCGAAGCTAGCTCATACGAATACAAACAATAAACTTGAGCACTTTTTGAGATTTCGACCTCAAACTGGAATTAAGTTTTTTTAAGGACCAACGAGAAAATTTTCGAAAAAAGAGCTTCGATTTTTTTGTAGGTGGGCTCAAAAGAAATCAACTGAATCACTGATCAGAAAGTTGGCTTACGTCAAAATGATGTTTTGACGTTTTAATTGTTAAATTAAAGAAAACAAATTTTTTAAGTCCATTTTGAAAAAAATACTTTGATTATTTGGTCGGTAGTACACTTTTTTATCACCCTGGGTCATTTTGGAGCATTTATTATGGACAAAATTCTTGGAATTTGCAGATAACTTTAAAACGGAAATGGGTTAAAACAGCGTGTTACGATACACAAATTTTTTTAGTCTCACACTGAAAACACATATTTTCGATCACTGCACATGCTTTTTTTGTCCGCACAAAGAGCTGTTTTTTAGTCTTTATAATCAACTAAAATTCAAGAATATTTATCAAATGGAAATTCATAAATATGTTCCTTTTCTCCAACACATTAATGAAAATGGGACCCCAAAAATTCAGGGTACCCGCCTAAATCCAAAATTTTTGTATACGGGTCATGGTGAACGTAATGATAGCGTTATTTTTCATACTGAAGAAGACGGTAAACATTATCAATATCATAGAAATGTCGTGAGCAAAGATGACCTGCAATTAACTTGTATGAACCGAAAAAATCGACGAGCTAATTGCCGAGCAGGAATGAGACTCAAGCNCTTAAAGCGCGCGCTTTAAGGGTGTGGGTGTCGCTGATTTTGAACTTTTACAAAGCTATTTTTGGATAAACTAGCAGAGTTGATATACAAAAAACTTTTGCATCTTGAAGAACAACTCTTCACGGTGATTCGTAATTTAACAGTAATCTGATACAATCCCACCTACGCCGACACCTAAGCTTTTAAAAAGCCTTCTAAAAAAATCACTCAATACGTATCATCTCCATCTATTTTTACCATTTTTCATTATTTTTTTGTATCAGGCTCCAAAGAATCCTCACACATAATGCAAAAGCGCCTTTTCCTCGGAATTTTGCTTTTGGCGGCCAAAAAACGAAAACTAAAATTATTGATTTATTTATGATTTAAATTAAAAGTGCGCTAATTTGTTTTCTTTTGACGCTACCGAGTTAAAAATTGCACAAAAATCCTTAAAAGTGTTTAAATCTTGTGATTTCAAATGCAGTATGAGTCGAAACTGTATCTTCTGAACTGGTGGAGGAGATACCTTTTGACTGAGCCTCCCAAACTGAGCATTTNCCGCCAAACTAGCAAAGGTGATATTCCAAAAACATTTGTTACTAACAAAACCAACCTTCGCGGTAATTTTGAACTTAACAGTAATCTGATACAATCCCACCTACGCCGACACCTAAGCTTTTAAAAAGCTTCTTAAAAAGACACGCAGTTCGTACCTACTCCTTCAATTTTCATCATTTTTATTTTATTTTTGTGTCAGGCTCCGGAGAAGCCTTACAAATAATGCAAAAGCGCTTTTGTTTTAACATTTTGCTTTCAGCGGAGAAAAACGCGAAAAAAACAAAAGTTAAAATTTTGAAATTGTCAGTTTGGGAGGCTCAGGCAAAAGCTATCTCCTCCACTAGTTTGAGAGATACAGTTTCGACTCATAATGCATCTGAAAGCACAAGACTTGTTTGACAATGAACTAAAGAGTTTTTTTTTTGAACTTTTGATTCGGCGTCTCTTGGGGGCCATGTCAACTTTTCATTTTAAGCCTTAATTTTTGACAAAATTCAGAAACCAGAAAAAATGCCTTAAAATATTTTTTTCCGTAAATACAAACACTTTTAAGGATTTTGGTGCAATTTTTAACTCGGTAGATTGGTCAATAATAAACAAGATCTAGAATTGATTATTTAGTTAAAAGGTAGTCAGAGTAAGAATTTTGTCTGATTTTTGCTCAATTTTTCATCACAAATGTAAAAGTGACCGTTTTGAAAACCTAAGAAACTACTTTTTTTGATAACTTACTCACGCAGTAAGTCGAATTTAGCTTCTAGAATGCATTTATTTAACTCCTACAATGGCAAACTACTTCTGGATTCACAATGTTTTCATGGTCACGCGTGACCATGATGTTTAAATCAAGCGTATGACCTTAGATTCATTATTAACATATATTTTTCACTTGTCAATATGGTAATTCAAATAATTTGCTACGATCGTATGAAAACAAAATGTAAAAAAATAATTAAAAGGCATCAAATGGTGATAAGAAATTATAAAAATCTCTTTTTTAAGCACGATACACACAATTAAGGGATAAGTAATACGAATTAAGGCTTACGAATTAAGGCTCAATTTGACATTCTAAAATTTTTAGTATTAAACTGTTTGACGGTCACTAATTTGGGTGCTGAAACTGCAAACAAAATTGCATGTTTTTATAAAAAATTTCACAAAATCAACTCCTTACAAATAAAAAAGACCTATTTCTAAGGACAAGATTCAAGGCCAATTTCAAGTTCATCGTAGGAGCTTGTACTCTCAAAAGTAAGTACCCTCAAAACAATCGGAGAGGTCGACTTTCTAATGAAAATATTAGCAACTATGAGTGCATTATGTACTGAACGGTTACCAGAAAGCAAAAAATAGTCAAATTTTTTGAGATTTCACAAGGAGAATTGTTGCTCTCTGGCGAACCTTTCAGTACATAATTGACCCATAATTGCTAATATTTTCATCAAAAAGTCGACTCTTCCTATTCTTTTGAGGGTACTCACGAGTCTCTACGATGAACTTTGAAATTTACGGTAATTTGATATACGGAACGCTTGAGAATGGTCAACCGTAGAATATGTCTTGAATATTTGACAATGAAATTGTTATTATTCTACATAATATAAACAATAGTCACTGGACCATATATCTGTATTTTTTTAGAGAAAGGAAATATTATATTATGATTCGTACGATGCGGATAATTAAAATATTCTGGAAAAAAATATGTACCTTCACGTTAATTTTTTTTTTCGGATAAAATTGAGAAACTTCTATTAAAAGATTAAGTACGAAGGAAAGAATAAATGCATCCGCAAAACTATGCACCGTTTACTACAGTGTTCAAAATGAGTTTTTACAATAGTATTTTGTATAGTGGGGTGCCTTACAGGGGTTTAAAGTATGTGTTAAAAATACGATGATGATACGAAGTTCAGTTTTTTAAAGCTAATTGGTCATTCAATATTCTAGGAATATTTTTAGGCGCACCATCGTATTTGCCATTATCCATCGATAGGGTCTTGGTTGAATAGCCCCACCGTCTGCGTATGCACATGTTATACTAAATTATTTTGTTTTGGCAAAAGGTTTTTTTCTAAACGAGAAAGCATGAGACAGAGTTTTAAGAAAAGAGGGTTTTCGCTGCAAAAAAACTTCTTATCACGAACGTTTTTTCATAAAAAAACCTAAAAACTATTTTTGTTTTTTATTTTAGGGGATTGTTTTTTAGGTTTTCTCTGAGTTGTCTTCTTCTGATGAACACTTCTGATTGGGTACTGATAAATATGGGAAGAAATTAGCCTTAAAAGTGATAAATTGATAGATTGACTATCAATCACAAAAAAGAATTTTTTTTATTTAATTGATTACAATTTGTTTATAAAATTGTAGTTTTTGAGTAAGATTTTTTATGTGTGATCTTAAAAAGCAACACATTCTCTATTAATTACTATCTAAAAAATGAAAACTGGAAGATAATGATAATGATTTTTTTAAGGGAGATAGAGGGGAGATGTGACAACAACTTATCATTTCGCTGGCACATTATCATCGATATTGTGTAAAGTTTTGAATTATGACACTATGCGGTATTTCTTCACTTTTTTTTCTTTCCATCCATTGCCTTAGCCGCCCATTTGACGTAACATCCGATCCGCCGGAAGACATCCCCTATTTATTAGCATCATACAAAAAATTGCCACCGTGAGTAGGTCCTTAAGATATGTTACAATTTTTACTAATAGTTCTTAAGAACAATATCTTTTTAAATTTTTCCATATCATTTATATATTGATGATTGCTCATTATTTTGTGTTAGGAAAATATCTAAGACGTGAGTATTGACTGATACTATTAGTGTTTGAGGTATTAAAAACTGTCCAGAGTTTGATAAAAAATAATGATAAAATTATAGAAAGTACTATTTAAACACTGCTAATACTGAAAATGCTTTTTGTATGTGAAATGCACAAACTTATTTATTATCCTTAATGTAGTATCATTAATTGTTATATAAATTAAATAATTTTGTTACCAAAGATCCCCGAGTGCTGACCCTATTTTTTCATCATGGCTTGATAGTTGCACTACTCCTTCATGGAACGTTCTCTGTTAGGGAAAATTACTATCAGCATCTCCGCAATCAAACCGGTTCGACCCAGTTTTCTGGCAACTAGATGCGCCTACGAGCAACTTCCATTATTTTATTTCGCAGGTATGTAAAATAAAAAACACTCATTGACACCCCCTTAATCTTTCAAAATTTTTGACCAGTTGACATATTTTTATAGGTCTACAGATATATGCATTTGTAAACAGACGATTGAAACGGACCTCAAACTCTAATTTGTTAAGTTAAACCATAATATTTAAAAATTACATCAAATAAGGATACAGTCAGTGAATTTAATCGGACAATTATTTTGGTTCAGATTTTATGGGGGTTAAATATACGTCATGGAGTTAAAAATTGCCAAAATTTAAAATTGTAATTTATTCTGATTTGAAAATGGGGCTGGACAATAAATGACTGTAATTGGTGGAGCCCCTGTATTATTTTCCGAGAATTTGAAAGTTGACCAATCAGAGCCGTCTATTTTACGTAATCCAAATCAGAACACAATTGCCATATTTATTTATTTTTTACTAATTCTATCCGACGATAAATGACGTTATATGAAAGAATTATAATAAGACTAACAACAACCATGATTGGAGACTTTATCGATGACCGAATAAGAGAAAATTGGTGCACTTTGCGATAAAAAGTAAGCAAAATTGAGTCACGTGACTCAAAGATTAACAATGCCATTTGATTTTATTTCGTACAAATAAACACTTATTTTAATTTGGAATTGTTGACTTAATTAAGTGCTTCTGATTTAGCCCCTGAGTTGCGCAATCGTGTTTCGAAAATCAGATACCAAAAAATAATATGCAGAATTTTTTCACCGAATAAATTCCATGCAATTTCAAGATTTTTGTCTTAAATACTTCCAGTACTTATTTAATGTACAATCTATAAGGTGGGATCTATATCAAAAATCCTGCCTATGCGTCGAACCTTAGTACCACGTCACAAATAGAGAAATCAAGTGATTTCATTGGACACTTTCTAGTCTCGTGACGTAGCGTTAAATCCCGACGCACAGGCAGGACCTTCGATATCGCCGAAAAAAAAAATCCACGCAACTTCACGACTTCCAGCCAAAATCCTTCAAGTCCCAATATGGCCGAATTTTCCTGGAGAAATAATAAAACTTTTTTGGTTCGGACATCGAAATTAAAAAGCTTAGGCGCTAGAAACCACGAGTCCAATAAATAAAAAGATGTTTTTCCAAATCCGATCACATTTTTTGGAGCTCGGGATCCGATCAGCAAAAATTTTGAGACCCAAAACTTCCGATCAGACCAGCAAAACTTGCTCGAATGCCTATCCCTGCTAAGACACCTTTTTTCATTTATCTAATCTGTCATTTCCAACATCTACGGCCAAATTTGAAGCCACGGCCGATCGTACTGTTGACAAAATAAGTTTAAAAACATTTTTTTGCGCACAGTACTCCCTTAAGGGGGTTCTATAGGCAAAAATGGACTTTTTCAATTGCTTATTTCTCTCGGCATAGACATAGGAAGTAAATAAAACCTTCTGATAAGTTAGTTCGTAATCTCTGGAAGACGTTTTGAATCATATTTTTAAGATAGCATGTTGAACCAACCGGTAAATGAGGTTAACCAGGAGCAAAAAATTTATTGAAAAAACTGTATTTTTTTCGTCCTATTTAGGAAATGTTTCAAAATTTGACATTATCTGCGAAATTCAAAGGCGGAAAAAACTGTTGTTCCTTTTTTTTAATTTTCTTGCCACAAAGGTATCAAAGCTGGCGAAAAGGACTGTTTATTGCTATTTTAGCCACGGAAAGTTGTATTTTTTTTTATGCTACATGGCAAACTATTTTTCCGTGCACTATAGTTTTTCGTAATAATTGTTAACAAAACTGTTGTGCCTGATTTAACGATTTCATTTTTTAACTCCCAGGAGTACGATTTGAAAATTTATTTTTGACATCTAATTCGTCCAATCAGTTTTTTATTTAAGACCAAACGATTCGTAAGTTGGATGTTTTTGGAAACGGTATTATAAACTATGACCAAATATTTAACCGTTCGAGCGCTAGAGCAGAAAAGATTTTTTAGTTTCGACACTCAGAAAAATTTTTGGTAATTTTTTACGATTTTTTGAGTTTATATGAATAAAAAAGCCACGTTGAGTCCAAAAATCATAAAATAGGACCTCTAGCTCTTTTAGTTCAAAAGATACGACTTGCCTATAGAACCTATATACTCAAAATAAGCTTGTTTCAAATTTTATGAAAAAAATTCCAGAATGTTAAATTTTTTCAAATTTTTATTTCTTTATATAATTAAACAATCTACGTGGAGATCAAAAATTCTAAAATCCAGTCAAAATA
>SCLH01000557.1:572786-590181 GCA_004367855.1 Oikopleura vanhoeffeni | reverse complement strand
TGAAAAACTTGGCCAAATATTTATTTTAAAATGCGTGGGCGATTGCGGAAGCTTAGGTTTTTGCGTGGGTTTCAACTATACGCGTTCACCTATACGCCGCGGCGCGCCGTACCCTGCTATAGTATAGATTTGGTAAATTCAATCCTGGAAGTGACGTCATTCATGACGCACACAAAGTAATTTGAGATATAAATCTCCAAAAAATTCGGCGATTTCGGCAAATACGGCCATATTGGCACATTCGACGAAATTGGCACAGGAAGTATTTTAGCTAAAAATCGTCAAATTGCGTAAGTTTTTTCGGCGATTTCCGCAATATTAGGCCGGCGATATCGGCCCCCCTGGATGTTAATTTTTTTCGAAATTTCATGTTCGCTCGGGCCACAAAAATTAAAAAAAGTTATTAATAAAACAAATATTTCCATGTAGATGGTTGAACGTCGGAAGAAATTTTATTTATTTGGAGAACGTAGTACTAATTGTTAAAGCCCATTTTTTAGATATAACGAAATCCAAATATTTTATTGTATATTCACCGCAAGTTAAGAGTGCACTGTAGATTACGTTGTGGTTTTTCATACCCGCTAACTTGTTCATTTATTTTTATTGGTGGGTGCTAAGGGGATTTTTCCGAGTGCATGTATTTGATAGGGAGTAAAAATCTAAAACAAATTTAATTCGCTTCAACGAGGTTCACATTTATTGTTAACTACGTTAGTTTCTATGAATATGTTATTTTCATTTTTTAAAGACCAGTTTTGTATTTAACCAATATTAAGCGCTTATTTTTTGCGGACTTTCCCCTTTAATAATCAGTTTGAAATATAAAACGTCATTTTAAAATTTCTTCGGATCACATGTCGGCATATCATTGATTATTATGACCCAATAGTTAAACTATAAGAGTTTTCACCTATGAAGTTTTAAGTGAAAGCGCACTCACTTTTAATGACGGCATTTTCAACTATTTAGATCAGATAATTTCACAAGATTTATTGATTGTATCCGTAATACTGTATTTCCCTTATTCTTTAGTTATTATGTAAAAATTGGCCCCCTCGAAGAGGTGGCAATTTTTACATTTAATTCTTGTGGGCTTAAAAATAAAAGTGGAATAAAAGATGTAGATTTAGTTCATTGAACTCATCTAATTGTAATAATTCACTGAACTTTGTGAGGAGATCATCATGCGCGCCTGCGTATTAAAATTTAGCGTTGATTTTAATGTTAACTCCAAGCTGACGAATTGCACGGGCGCCGAGTTTCTTTTTATCATTTTCATTACACAATTTTTTGTTTTTTTCTCTTGATCAGGTGCTCAGTTTCAATTTTGATAAAAGCGGAGAATTGAAATATCATTCGGAATGTTTTTTCCTTTTGATCACGCCGAATCAGCCATTATTCCAATTTTCAACTGAAACATGCAATTTAAACTATTTCAGTAACCTCGAAAAAAATCTAAACATGTCCGATTCTGACCTATTCAACTTTTTTGTATATTTACTAATATTGTGTTCAGTTTGGCAATCAAAAACTCAATCGGATGAGTCTTTTCAAAGCCGAATTATATTAAAATTTTTGGCATGAAAAAGTTGCAAAAAGTGACGCAGGCTCCTTAATATATACATAACAGGTTCAGATAATCTCTTATTTCAAAACTATTCAGAACAGAGTCTTATGTTTAGACAAATTTTTTTCTTCTTCATTGACCTGTTAGAAACAGGCTGTTACAGGTCACCTGAGAGACCAGTGTTACATGGACAAAAGTTTACCGTTGAAAATTTTCACCTCCCGTGATATTTTTCTCATCTGCAAAAAACCTATTTCAAATAACAGATATTCAATATCCCTTTATGACCTTTTGATTAATCTAAGAGATGTGGGTAGCGCGAGCCAATCCTAACACTCCAAATCCCTTCTAGCCACTCATGGGCCGCTTTCTCTGTTTTCAGCCCACATCTCTTAGATTAATCAAAACGTCATAAAGGGATATAGCCAAAGCAAAAATAATACTTTTACGACGGTTATAGGGGGTAGCAGCGGACTGTCGCATACATTGAGTGGTACAATTTCAAGACTGGTTTTGAAAAGTAAAAAAATGGAATTATTTTTATTTTGTATTTTTTATCTTCACAATGAAAAGTGTTCATCTTGCAAACGTTTATAATTTTTAATTTCTCAACAAACTTAATTGTAAAAATATTCAAAACCAGCTTTGTCATTACAAGCTCCATTCACAACTTGACCCGAGGTGTGGAGAATTTTTTTGAACGATTTCATAATACCTACAGAAGCATTTTCAGTGTAATGCGCTAAATTAGTGGTGGAGAATCATGATCCATATGAAAAGATTTCCTTAATATTAAAGTGGCTATTTTTTTCATTTTCGATTGACAGATCTCAGAAAAAAAAAAATTTTGGGTAAAACATGCGTGAAATTTTATAATGTTTTGAAATTTTGGAAATTTTACGAATTCAAAAGAAAAGTTCGAACCAAATCTTTCCTAAAATAGATAAAAAAAATATTTTAATAGCTGATAACATTTATGCTGTTCATCTAACGATAATCAGCACAAAAAATAAACAACTAATTACTTTCGAAGTTAAGGTATCGTCCTACATTTTATCAGTTATTATGTCATAAAAATCGCACCAAATCAATTCTTTATGTTTGAAACGCATAAAACAACCAAAGTGACAACAAAAAAAAATTTTTCGAAATTTTGCGTTTTCGATTTTTTCTAAGTTATTTTCTCAATCATGTTCAAAAATAACGTTATGTGGTCAATTTGACCACTAAAACTCCAAAATATCAGGTCCGACGTAAGCCACTTTCTCTTCAATGTTCCCACAGCTTTCTCTTTGGGCCTACTTCGAAAAAATCAATACTTTTTTTTCGGAAATTTTCTCACGTAGACCTTCAAAAAATTTCATATTTTGAGTTTTGGTGCAAATTGAAAAAAAGGATCCTCAGAATTCTATTCGTTTCGAGGCTACGTTTACAAAATTGATGAATTTGAAAGTTTTAACCTAGAGGAGAAGATTTTCCGATGAAAAAAAGTCAAAACGATTTGGACCGGCGGTTTTACATATTCCCAGAATGAATAGCACTTATCGACAAAAGCGCTCCTCAGAAGTTTCAAAACAATATACAGGTAGTGTAAATTTGGATTATTTCAAATAAAACCTGGGAGGAGATAGATTGCGTTGCTTACGTGGCTCTGGCCGTTATTGTAAGCGAGTTGTCATGCAAAAAAGTTTGACACAGTTTTACGCAACTGAAGCTATTTACCAAACTGGCTTACATCTGAATTAATAATTCCTCTCTCCCCTTTGAGGGCGGAAAGGCTCCTATTGGCTAATTTCATCCGAGAATATGTCCAAATTTAGGGACCGCATACCCTTAAAAGCCAGTCTGCCACATCGCTGCTACCCCCTTAGAATGACGCAATGGCGTCACGCCATAATTTCAGACCCCAGCTCAGTAATTTTTATATTTCTTTGCAATTAATCCATTCATTCCTTCTTTCATAAAAATTTGGTATTGTTCAAGTTTTAACTGCCGTATATGTCTTCCGAGCCATCCGTGGCTCGAAGACCTTTAATCACAATTTAGACCCTTAATCATACCATGTATATGAATAAAAATTTACAAAGTAATCGATCACTATTTGGATAATTACAGTTTGTGCTTTTTTTTCGAAAATTTAGAAAATATCACGGGAGGTGAAAATTTTCACGGAAACTTTTGTCCATGTACAATGGTTCTACAAGTGACTTGTAACAGGTCAATGAAAAAAGAAGAAATTTTAGTCTTAACATAAGACTCTGATTTCTGACAGTTTGAACTAAGGAATTTCTGACGCTATTATGTATATATTACGGAGCCCTGCGGTCACCTTTTGCCACTTTTTCAGCCAAAATTTTTATATAATTCGGCTTTCGAAAACGACTCATCCGATTGAGTTTTTTGATTGCGCAAACTGAGCACAAATATCTAGTGATTAATACTAATAATAGTGAATAGGTCAGAATCGGACCATGTTTAGATTTTTTCCGAGGTTACTGAAATAGTTTAATTGTTAGTTTCAGTTGAAAAAATTGAAATAATCGCCTGATTCGGCGGTGATCAAAAGAGGAAAACATTCCGAATGATATTTCAATTCTCGCGCTTATTATCAAAATATAAAACTGGCACCTGATCAAAGAGAAAAACAAAAAAATTGGTGTAATTGAAAAATGATAAAAAGAAACTCCGGCGCCCGTGGCAAATCGTCACGCTTAGAGTTAACATTAAAAAATCAACGCTCAATTTTATCACACAGGCGCGGCATGATGATCTCCTCACAATAATTCAGTGAATTATTACAATTGAATTAGTTCATGAACTATAACAAAGTATTTTATTTTTTCGCAATGTTTTATTTTTACACTGTAATAATAATATGTAATTAGTTCAAAAACGCACTAAAAAATTGCTGGCCCCAAGAATTAACTAATAAAAACTATCTTATTAAGGCGTTTAACTCTATTAGGCCCTTATCTTATTTAGGCGAAGACCAAAACAGGGGGTAATGTTCGCAAATAGATTTTGTTTAAAAATTTTCTCCTGACTTATTCGGCCAAACAAGAGAATGAGCTTGGTCTTAGACTTCCACGATTTCAAGTTTGCTCACCAGGTGGCGCTGATGTGCATATTTTCGAACATTTTATAATTGATCTCTGTGCCTAACTGCACACTAAATTCAATTCATTTTCTCAAAATTCATTAAAGTGGGTCTTGATAATGTCCGGCCGAACCTTTTATATTATCATCTGGTACAGTATATCCCCTATTCACACTTTTGTAAATATCCAGACCCTCCTACTTAAAAACACACTACGTTTCCTAATCAGGGCCGGGATATTAACAACAGTCTGAATAAGGGATATAACTTCAAAAAACCGGAAAAAATTAGGATTTTTTCTGTTTTATTAACACTCCGCTAGGCAGGGTTGAAATTTAGGATCAAAATTTCGAGTTAGAAAATTTTACAGATATAAACTAGATAGTAACCGGGATAAAAATTTTACCATGACTATAACAGGTTTCTAATTGTTTAATGAAAAAAAATTGTTTTTTAAACACAAGTAAAAATATTTTTTGCAGAACATTTTTTTCGCAGCATTTTATCCTTAAATATGGTAATTATACTAAATAAACTTTAAAAATAGATTGCTCAAGGTCTAGCGGCGGTCAGGTTACTTTATCGCCTTGGTTGCCGGTTGTCTGATTCCGACCAAAAATTATTTAAATCATTGAAATTCAGCTCATCACTTCAAAATTTTGTCAGGATAACAAAAAAAATATGTTGCGAATTTTGCAAATTTTAACTGAATGAGAGCTTCAAATTGTCGAGAAATCTGATATCATAGGAGGTCATTATAAATATTTGATTTTTAACAGTTAAATTTTGATTTATTTATTTTTCAAATTAGCAGAAAAAATACTTTATACAAATGAGGAAGAGAGCAAGTGCGTCAACCGTAAGTTGGAAGTATAAATTTCAATAGAATAAGCATCACTATGTTTATTCAGGGTGAAAATTTTCAATTTCCCTAGACCTTATCAGTTCATTTATAATGTATACAGTGGTTGACCAGTCAAACTCCCAGTTAAAACCCAATCCCCTTTTGGGCGTATCCGATTTTTCAAAGTTCAAATTTTGTTTGCAGTATAAGTTATACTGTATACTATAACTATCTTGACTTCATATCCTGTTCCGAGTGAAAAACACAAAAAAAGTAAGAATGAACTAGACTAGAAAATAAGCGTTCCTAATAGGCCGACAGGCGGCCTGTACACGCATCCTTCACTTAAAATCCCTATCCTTCACCACACTGATACGGGCAATGTATCTCTCTCCAAATATTTATGATTTTTATTTGGCATTTCTAGAATATATTCTGATTGTTTTCAAATTTTTTATTTTTGCATTGACTAAAATGAAATTATGAAAGTGCATTTCTGACAAAGTATGTGATATCAACACACCCAAACAAAGGGATGGGGATAGAAAATCTGTCCTTAAGGGGAGTGGTCGCAAAATGGTACTTTTGTACTCCACTTTACCAAAATACTCAACGCAGTGTTCTAAAACGGGATCGGGATCCCGAGTCGGGATCGGAAATTTCGACTTAGGTCAGGACCGGGCGGGATCGGGATTTGAAATTAAAACTTAGGTCGGGATCGGGATTTGATCGGGATCCCGAGTGTTTAAACATTTTCCGTGGTGACAAATTATTATGTGAAGTATTAAAAATAAATTTTGAAAAACCATAAATACTCCATAAAAAAGCATTTCTGGCCGATCATAACCTTGCGCAAACCGTACCAAGGAATATTTTGGTGGCAATTAAATTTTTCAATCTCACTTTCATATTCAATATTGACGATTTCCCGCACTTTTTTGTCGATTACAGCCAATCAGGCGGAATTCAAAAAAGAACGACCGATTCAATGTTCACCACTTCCTTGGCTTGTAAAATAAAGAACATATATTTTTATAAAAAAAAACGGATTATTCGGATCCGATCGGATCGGAATATCCCGAACTCGGGATCGGGATTAAAGAAAATAATAACACTCGGGATCGGCGGATCGGATTGAAAAAAAATTATGAGTCGGACCGGGCGGATCGGGATTAAAACTCAATCCCGTTTAGAACACTGACTCAACGGCTTCGAAAACTTTTGAGAATAGCCATTTGGTAGAACTATCCTCAAATCTACAAAAATAATTTATCAGAATAATTTTTGGCTGACTCTGGTGACAACCATGCGGCGAGTTCTAGAGCAACATATCAAATTTAAAATCCCTACTTCTTTTAGAGCTCGCTTACCATTCTACTCAAACTTGGCATGAACCACAGAATCAATGATGCTCGTTATTTGGCGGAAACACACTACCTAATTTCGAGGTTTTCGCTCTTTAAAAGCCTAAATATCCGAGGTTAAATTTCAGAATGTAGTATAAATTTGATAAAAGACGGAGAAATATGTTTCGGTTTTTTGGCGAAAACAGAATTTTTTAATTTTTTGTTCAGTTCTAGAAAATCGCATTTTAGTGAACCGGAAGTGAAAACTCGAAAATTTAAGTCGTCGGATTAAGGGGGTGGTGTGAGTGATTTTTGGGATTTCAGAGGCTTCGTACGGTCAGACAAATACAGACTGGACATTTTTGAAACAAACATTAGAAAGGTCTATTTTTGATCTCACGATTTCATTTGACCGTTTAGTACCACTCTCACCAACCATCTGGTTAACCGCGGTTAAAGACGAGTCCCTCAACTTTTTCAAAGAAACAAGGATCCTAGAGCTTATATCGGAAAGTTTTGAGGTTTGGTGAGAATCTAGAAAATTGTCTGAATTTTAGTGAATCGGTTCTGTTTTTTTCGATTTCTGCTTCAGGGGTCAGGAATTTGGCTGAATGTGATGAAAAAGGGTGGTTTTTGGACGTTTTGATAAAAAACTTTTTTTGTGGAAATGCCAGAAACGTCACTTTCGGAATGTAATGAGCCCTAGGGGTGGTGAACATTGAATCGGTCGTTCTTTTTTGAATTTCGCTCTGATTGGCGGTAAATCGACAAACAAGTGCGCGAAAATGACAATTCTAAAAATAAAAGTGATAATTAGAAAATTTGAATGTAACTTAAAGATTCCTTGCGTATGATTTGCTGGGAACAATATCAGCGCCTATGGTCTGATTTTCAACACACACAGTGCTAGAGATTAAATCATAATTTCAATGAAAAACTTTAATTTTTTCCAGAATCCGCTGTGGTCAAAATCAGACCATAGTTTCTAATATCGTTTCCAGCAAATCATACCAAAGGAATCTTTTGGTGACATTTAAATTTTCTAATTATCACTTTTATTTTCAAAATTGTCATTTTCGCGCACTTTTTTGTAGATTTACAGCCAATCAGGTCGAAATTTGCAAAAGTACGACCGATTCGATGTTCACCACCACTAGGGCTTGTTACATTCCAAAAATGACATCACTGGTATTTCTACAGAAAAAACTTTTTATCAAAACGTCCAAATACACCCTTTTTCGGCACATTCAGCCAAATTCCTGACTCCTGAGGCAAAAATCGAAAAAAAATAGAACCGATTCACTAAAATTCATACAATTTTCTAGATTCTCACCGAATCTCAAAACTTTCCGATATAAGCTCTAGGATTCTTGTTTCTTTGAAAAAAGCTGAGGGACTCGTCTTTACGCGGTTAACCAATGTTGGTGAGAGTAGGTACTAAACTGTCCAATGGAATCGTGAGATCAAAGCTAATCTTCTAATGTATGTTTCAAAATGTCCAGTCTGAATTTCTCTAACCGTTACGAAGCCAAAATCACTAACACCACCCCTTTAGTCGAAAGTACCATCAAATTAAAGCTTGGATGATACCGAGAAGAAAAAATGCTTACAGCTTTTTGATATCTAGTTTTTTTGGTCGAAAATTGGGTTACAATGTTTTCCAAAAAAAATTACTGGAAAAAATTCTCAAAAAATGAAAATTTCGAACTTTTTTTTAATTTTTTTTCAATAAGTTTATGCTTTCTGAGTGTTTCCTAGCAATGTTGTGGTATTTTAACACCCCAAAGTACCATCAAAAGCGTACGACTGCTACCCCTTAAGCCCCTCTAGCTTGTGAAGACTTATATGTATGTATAAGACTCATATAGAAGACATATATGTTTAAACTTATAACTTACCTTCGCAGGATACATTATAAAGTTTTTCTGAAAATAATTTTGTAATTTTCAAGACTTTAATGATTAGAGCCTCTAGTAAACTTTTTTTATTCTGGGCATAGAAAAATTTAATTGTTTGGCCCACTATTAAAATAGTTCAAAAATTTCTTGATCATTCTGATAAACTTGTCTCTGCGCACACGGAATTATTAAATTTCTGATAACGCATGCTCCAACTTGATAATGCATCCTGCAAAACTTCTTCAAGATTGATCATATATATTTCATCATGGCCAAAACAAAGTTCACATCTTGTGTTCCAAAAAATAATTATTTTAGCCCATCAAGGCCCAGTAATTTCCGATTCGGAAAGTCTGTACAAATTTTTATTGATTATTTTTTGTGGTGATGTATCGACCACAGGCAAATTGAGTAATAACTTTACTGTTATTATAAATTCATGCAGCCCTGACTGCATATTTTCATTTCAAAGTTTTGTGGTTTCAAATCAGATGGTTATAACATAATTCAATAGCTGATTGGCTATCGTAGATTTATCCATTTCAATCTATTAAAAATGCGGTATCCATAAAATTTACTTGTCTCAGGTTAATTAGTACAAGTAATATGAATAAAAAAAGACGATGTTACTCAAATTATTTGATATGAAAAATATAAAAAGTCTGAAATGGGCAGGATTTAATAAGTGCATTTTTACAGAATTTTTTCTGGTATTTTGTGATGAAAAATTATTTTGGATTTTGAGATTTTTTACAATAAAAATGGCTAATTTGATGAGAAAAGTGATGTTCTAGTCTGCGGATGCTCAGGAACTATAATTCACGAATAGGATATAAGTTATACCGTATAACAACTTTAGTTAACTTAAGTTAAACTCAATTATTTGATAAAAATTCATTTCAGGAAGTTTTTGGAACCACTTTTTTAAACCAAAAATTGTGTAACTTCCGTTATCAAGAATATTTTGTAAGATAACGAATGTGATGTTGGAAATTGATTGACCAATCGTTATCAGATAATATCGACAAACATTTGCTGTTTTTAAGAGTAAGTATAGTGAATATATCTATTACGGTACTTGCTTGGGCTTTTATGCCACTTTTCAGCATTTAAAGAAAAATCCGAATCAGACCATTTTTTGGATTGTTTAACAAAAACTGATAATTAAACAATTTCAGCAATTTCCCAAAAAATTCAGAAAATGGTCCGATTCGGACCAATTCTTGTTTTATGTAATTTTTTACTAGATATTTGAGCTCAGTTTGAGCTATCTAAAAACCTTATCGGATGAGTCGTTTTCAAAAGCAGAATAATATAAAATTTTTGGCTTAAAAATGACATAAAAGCCCCCAGCAAGTGCCGCGGCATGCCGTTTAGGCTGTCCGCGGTCAAAAATGACCGATTTTCAAGGTGATGATATAAATTTGTACTGTTTTTCATTGTCAAGCTCAAATCGAGCTGACCAAACTTTTGGTTTAGAGCATATTGTTATTTTCAATATTTCCAATAGGAAATCGCAATTCTTTCGAAGAATCGACTTTTTCAACCAACAATTATTTTTGCCCATGGCTTATATTCTCTTAAACCTTTCTTTATAATGAGGTTATGCACCTAGAAAAGTTAAAATGAAAATATTTTAGTCCCACTAATGTTAAAGGGCTATTCATTAGAGGTCATATCCAGAAAAAGATGATTTTTGTGCTTATTTTCGCTAAATAGCAGGTCGCTGATTGGTCAATACCATATATGGAAATACTACCAAATATGGTCATTTGCGTTGTTTTTCACAGTATTTCTTCAAAAACTATAAACAGGATCTCAATTTTTTGGGTCCCTTCATGGTCAAAAAACCGCAATAAAATTGTCAACTTTGACGAAAAATATAAGCTGAGGGCAAAAAAGTCTGATATACAGTGGATGAGACCAATGGGCAACACACGAGCTTTTCGTATTTTAGATACCTAATGTATTGTTTAAAATTAGTATAACCGTGGGTTAATATTGGTTATTTATTGAATACAAATTAATAACGTCAATCATAGTATTTACCGATATGAATTATCTGTCCTAATAGAATATACACAATTTTATGGACATTTGTAAATTATATTATAATTACCTGCTATAATTGTGAGATGATTGTGCCAGTTGTTCTCTCCTCCCTAAACATGCCGAAAAAAGGGTGATTCAGCAGATTAGTTCATTCATACATTTTCACGAATGTTTAAGTCCTTGCTGATCCTTTCTAATGTGAATGGTGTTGTGAAGGTTTCGGGCGTTTTCATTAGAATTGTTGATTCCTAAAACAATAATTTTTATTCATATTTATAGATGATTTTTGTTATGTATTTAAAATATGACCATAATCAACGATTGTTTGAATTTATTTTCATATATATCAGATAATATATAAAACAGCATAGTCTGATTTATTTTTTCATAAATTCACATTTTCTAAAGTATAGTTAGAAGTGGTGTATACCTAACGGATTTATATTTATATCTGGGCACATAAATGTCTTACTTTCAATCAAATATTATATCGCATGATAAATTGTTATTCCTAGGGGATTATATTTGATTATAGTTACTAAATTTTGCATATTCATAACAGGATATTTTTTTAGTTTTACCGTCTATAAATTTTGAGTCTTAATTCTGTCTGGTAAATGTTCAAATTCCGACATGTTCGTCTACATCCTGTTGTGCCTATGGGTTAACTCAATCGTTTGATTGCCCGTTCATCATCATCAAATTCCTGTAGATATTTATAAGGACGTTTTTGTTGGTCAGTTTTTGGCATTATTGGGTCGATTACATCATTAAACCCATTCATTAGTGAATGGGTTAGTAATTCCAACTCTGGATCTGTTGCCATTTCTGCAATTTATCTCCAAATAGATTTTGGTTGGATGATAGATATCGACTGCCTCGTTGTCGTTTTCATCCGTGTCCAATTTTTCCCTATGTATAGAGATAACTGCCAACTTATGTCCATTTTTATTTCTAGTTTTCCTAGTATAATTGCAGGCCCTGCCGCAATTCACTTTGGGTGATTGTTTTTCCCATAGATTTTGCACAATATTCAGAATGTCGTTTCTCTAATGTTCTGATGATGACTTTAGTAGCGACTCCACCATTTGATATGAATTTGTAGTAGGTCTATTTGGTCGGTTGGGTAGTTATTTCGCATAACTTTTCCAAACCCCTACATTTTCCTCTGATCTATCGCCCAGAGCCCAGTGTTTTTCCTGTTGGTTATCCTAAATAATTTTGAATTATTAATTTATTTTATTAGTATTTTTCTGTTAATTTTAATTATTTATAACTCATTGATATTTTGGAATTATAAGCGAAATGTTTTCCTCAGGAAATTATTGAGTTTTAACTTTGGTGTTATGTGATTTATCGATAGGAGAAGTATTTTATGGATTTTATACTTTTATTTAAGTATACTATTTATGGTGTTTATAAGTTAGCTAGTTTTTTAAAATGGAGACTTACTAATTGGGTAGAGGTTGTGATCTACTCGCTCTTTGGCTGACATCTGATGATAAGAGTTTTTGATAACTTCTTTGTATTTTCGCATTTTACGAAATCAGCCATGATCCTCGATGGGTTAACGTCATTACATTATCCGTTCCATATACTAGGTATTATATATAATTTATTATTTTCCAGTTTAATGCCATATATCATCTCAGTAAAAAGTATATAATGGTAACGCAAATTTTGTATAGTTAATTATAATTATGTATACTAGTTAATTTATCATCAGCCGTTATTTTCGTGATACTGAAGTATAGTACCTAATCCTACAGGAAATCATTCTATTCAGCCTTTTAAAGGTTTATTTACATTATGATTTATGGTGCTATTTGCCCAGTTATTTTATATTTTTAATGATATCATGACGTCCTAATAGGGAATTTTATGGATATTTTATTTCTACATAATATTTTACTTAATTGTTTTCTACACATATTTGCTATTTTAGTAAAAAAAAGGTACCGTTTCCTCGGATTTGAAATTATTTTCGAGGTCTTTCTGATTTAACCCTTTATTAAATTTTCTTACATTAAGAATTTAAGTTGGCCTTGGGTGTTGACCCCCTGACATTTGCTTCGTAGCTGCGAATTTAACCCGTAGGACTACGATAACCTTCTTGATACAGCTAGATTTTTTATGAAATTTTATAACTGTCCTAATAAGATTTGGTTATATCCCAATATTTTGAGGACTAGTATGGGTTTAGTCTATAATAATCAATACATTGATTATGAGTTTGATACAATAGAGTCTATAGGATAATATAATATATACAGATCTCGATTTGTTAATTTCTCTTATCAAGGATAGACGGTGAAGTGCAGTATTTCTCCTAATGCCGTCCTAGGATACTATGCTACAAAGTAGTAAAAAATATAAAGTCCGTAAAATAAATAAATACGTAATAATACATAATACAGTAGGTTAGTAACATAATATGCCGTTTGCCAATCAGAAGTTAGGGTGCAGAATAAGTCTCTCTAGTGTGAGTTAATTTATACTTTACCCAAGCTCCCATAGGAAGTCTAGTCCTAGAGGGACAATTTCAGAACCCTTGAGTTCTAAATATTTTGTCCGGTTCTAGCCGAGACAAACATGACTGATTGTCGCTTCGCTTTATTTAAATAACATTATTTTAGAGAGGTTCTAGAGAATTCGAGCCTTTCCCTGGTATTCAAAGGTGCTGAATAACATGTTGTTTTCTTTACCTTTTCGTTATAAAATAAAGTAATAATTTATTTGACTTATTAAAGGGGGTGGCCCAGGGCGAGCCTTTTTAAAAACATGGTGAAAACTAGAAAATCGATATCTACACAGTTTTGTCTGTAATGATTACTTCCATTTTCAGTTTATTTGTGCTGATTATAGCATGTCATTGTGATATGACCGAAAAAATATTCCTTGGTAGTAAATAATGTGTTACTGAATTGTTTTCTCAAAATTGAAAAAATTGTTAAAACTTTTGTTTTCCTGATGATTGTTTAATTCAAAACAGATTATTTGTCATTTCAAACCCTGAAGTCATATGTAAATAAATGTCACACCATGCCGAAAACCATCGCTTAGTAGTTTTTTTAATAGGCGCGACAGATTCACTTTTCACGACACGGACTAACCGTAAGAGCTATCAAAAACGTTTTTTGCATTCACTGGGAAATTGAAAAAGCTTAGGCCAAAAAATTTTTTGTTTTTTTTACTTAGACCGGTTAACCGGTAATCGACGGGTTTAACGGTTTCTCTTAAATAATAAAACACAAATACCTGAAATACACGTTTTTATAGTGAAATTTTATGGAGAATTTTGAACATCACAAATTTTGAAATTTGACCTACCGCTAGGGGTGTCCAAATTACACTTTATGTATCTCCTTAAAGTATATAATATCAAGTAAACCGTGATATACTTACCTGAGTAACTTTTTGAGAAAAACAAATTTGGCAATTAATTTTATGAACATATGAGCAACCATCTAGGGTGTCAATTACAATTGTTTTTAAATAAGATGGTGTTACAGATGGAAATAGACTAAGATAAAGTGCACTTTTTCCCGACAATTTTTTGGCAATTATTTTGTTGTAATCGAACACCATACTAAGGGTGTCAAATTAACCACTTTTTGATTTTTTAAAGCTCTTAACATACCTGCATGAAAATATAGTTTAGGGGTAAATCAAAGAAAAAGTTTGGCGATAATGTTTTAACATATGAGATAAACGTAGCGTGTCAAATTACACGCAAATAAATATTATGATATAAAGAAACTTACACGAGCAGCTTTTCGGAGACAATATTTAGCAATAATATTTTTGATCCAAAAAAATGGAAAGAGATAAATGTGCCATAAAAAAATATTTTGAAAGATTTAAAATGACCTTTTCTTTAATGAAGAATATTTTGACCTTTTGAAATTTCACCTCGCGGCATCACTAAAATCCTGAAATTGAAAAAAATTTAAAATTGTATCATCTAAATTTTAAATTGATGAATTTTCCCAAAACCGTTTTTTTGGCAGATTTTGAAGAATTTAATAATTATTTTTGACAATTTTCGTTGTTGTCACCACGCAGTAGTATTAGCGAGATAAACAGGGAGCTGATCCTCATTTTGAATTTTAATCTTTAACTATCTCTGTTTTCATTCGAAAATAACCTGACATATAAAATTTTTCCTTAAGCCATTTACAGTCTGAAATCGAGTAATGAACCTAATAATAAAAAAATCCAGTAAAATGGTAAAAATTTGCTTTTATGAAACATTTCAACAAATACGCTGATAGCCCAACTTTCCGGAATTATGATAGCTTATATAATAATTAAAGATAAACCTATCGATTTTGCCGTCGGTTGATAATACTGACTGAATCTTTGATGCAAATGAATATCCACCGAGTATCATTTTTGATGCTAGTGGACCAGTTGTAATTTGACAATCCCTGGATGGTGTTGAAATTTACAACAAAAATATTGCAAAAAATTGTCCGTGAAAAGTTTGCCTATGTTGAGTCTATTTCCATCTGTACATCCATATAAATTTAAAAAAAAATGTAATTTTGACACCCTAAGGAATGGTGTCATAGTGTCATAAAAATTATTGCCAAATTTTTCTCTCAAAAGTTACTCCAGCGTAAGTATATCATCTGTCTGATAGTATACGACATTATGCCTGGGTAACTATAAAAACTTAAAAATTGAGAAATGTTGAAGCCTCGGTGGTCGCGAGAACAATTTCTAAACTTTTTTCTTGCTTTGAGTCATAGTAGCTACGTGTCATAGCGTCTCGAGTTGAAATCACACAATCATAGGCGAGGATGGCGTATGTACTCAATACCCACTCATATATCTTCCGTTTTTTTATTTTAACTTCTACTATAAGGGATGGTGGTTCCCTACATTTTCTGCAGTTATTCATGCCTAAAAATGCACCAAATCAATGGTTTAGTTTAAAAATCACAAAACAACCCAAATAAGACACAAATAAAATTTCGAAATGAGTTTTTTCGATTTCTTTTCTGAGTATTTTGTTCAACAATTAAGTACAAAATAACGTAATGTTTCAATTTGACACTAAAAACTTCAAAAATTTCGGCTTGACGTAAGCCACTTTCTTCTTCAGTGGTTTCCCAGCGTTTTTGAGCCTACTTTCGCAAAAATCGAAACACATTTTTTTCGGGAATTTTTCAAGTGACCTTGAAAAATCATCATTTTGAGTTTGGGGTCGGAATTGAAAAAACCGCTCCCAGAAGTTATTCAATTTGTTCGAGCTAAAACCGTTTGCAAAAATTTTTGAGTGAATTTTGAAATTTAAAACCTAGGAGGAGATAGATTCCGAAGAACAAAGTCGAAAAAAACGGTGGTTTATCGCATAATTCTAGAAAAATATAGCACTAATCGAACAAAAGCGCTCCCAGAATTAAAATACTAATTATACAGGTATTAAAAAAAGGTTTTTTCAAAATAAAGCTGAGAGGAGATAGATTTTCATTTTTTTGACTTAGGTCCTGTCATCGCTATGTGTCTGGGAGTAATGCAATGCAAAAAAAAATTTGACACATGTTTACGCAAGATGAAGGCTAGTTCTTTCAAACTTGCTTAACACATCTGAATATATCCTTGAGGCCCTGTTTGGCTAATATTTGATCGAGAAATGTTAAATTAGGAAACCACCATACCCTTAGCGCACTAAGCGTTAATACTTTACTAATTAAGAACACCTTAAGTTTCTTCTCTGTGTTAAATACTTAATCAATGTTCAAGATCTGCCCAAAAATCCGTTGTTATGGTTCTCAGTTGAACAACTCCTAGCAGTTTGCAAATGTCTGAATCCAAGCAGGTTTAACAATTCACCATTAAATTCTAGATAAGTCTGCGGTCATTCAGCCCCAATAACATTCCATTGAAATTTAATAACATTACAAATTTATTTTTTCAACAACATTATAACAAGTACGATTAACGTTTTTTGAGGAGAAAAATAATACCGAAAAGCGGAATCTGACGAGCCCCTTGTTCGAGCTCGAATACAAGTAGACCCGTATAAATGAATTTAAGAGTAATGTAAAAAAATTGTTCGAGACCAAAAGCTCCAATTTCCTCTGGATTGAAAGTAAACTGCCGAGTTAAGGTTTTGGAATCCAGAGAAATTTCCCTTGTGGTCTCGCCACATTTTTTTACATACTTGTACTGCAACCAATGTTTGGCAGATAATTTTCTGGATGAACAACCTCACTTTACTTCAAGTAAAAACTGCTAATAAATGGCAGGTTTAAAAAGTGAAATTTGAGCGAAAAATCCTACTAAGGGATTGTGATAGAGTAGTTATTTTCACAAACCGGTCTCGAATTCGGTTATTTTGTATCCGACACATCAGCACAGTGAAAATTGATTGCACATTAAAAACAAAGTTCATTAGTCTATCGCAAACTAGTTTCCTAGCAACTATCGGAATTTCTTGCAAAAATAATTATTTTATTTAAATTATAGAACATATGGATAGTCTCAAATCACGAAGAAAATAATCACTGCGAAAATAACATTAACAGACGTGTGAGCACAAGAACAAAAAGTTCCGCACAAGGAAGCCAATACCGATCA
>SCLH01000557.1:543842-556699 GCA_004367855.1 Oikopleura vanhoeffeni | reverse complement strand
CAGACTAACAGACAGCCTACAAGGACACAAAAATGTTATTCAAAAACAACATTTGTAAATAGGACTGTCCTTAAAGTCTCTAGAAAATGACTAAAAAAGTAAAACTTTTTTATAATTAGTCTCATTCGATTTTTAAGTAAATTTGAATCAGACGGAAATTAAATATTAATTTAATTTCAGCCAGGCAAGAAAAATTAGTAGAAAATTTTTAAGTTCAATAAAAATTTTAAGAGATAGCAATTAGTAAGCAAAGGAAAGTATCAAGTAGGTAATGGGCAAGAAGGCGCAAGAAACTCAGGTTAGCACATCCAGTTTTACACTTTCTAACAGTTTGAAAGTGCGAGTACTGGATAAAGTAGGTTTAAAAAACCAATAAATACTTATCTGAGTTTTTGGCAAATTCAAACCCTTAGGATAACGTTAACTGTAGCTACATTAAAACTTTAATTTGTTTTTTCTAAAAAATCGCAACAATATCAAATCAAATATAATTAAATAAATTACAAATTAACAATAATAATAAAACAAACTATACAAAAGAATAATTCCAAATATTAATAAATTTCGATAAATCCTTTAGGAAAATATTATCTAAACCGAACTAAAACTGGAAATAAAATGTATTAGAAAAAACGTTGTCCAAAGGGCATTGAGATAGCCAGAACAGCTAGACAACGAAAAAATAATAACTTAATTATTAAGTTGGAGGCCAAGCGAAAATTGAGCCGCATTAAAATCAAAACGTAAAAAATTGGAAGAAAAGGCAGTTAATCTGGCTATTCTGAGATGGCGGAAAGTGTAGTAGGACCAAATTGATTCTAGTTGATAACCATGAGGAGAGTAATTGAGGATGGTGTTTTCTTCGATGACCCCAGGAAAAAACTACATTGAGAGAAACTGAGAGGAAGAAAAGTCAGAAGCAGAGGATCAGACTCGAGAATCAGGAACTGTATTCTCATTGATGAGATGAGAAATGAGAATCTGGTCCTAAACGCACTTATTTGGATAATGAGAATATTGTCTCATACCAAAGGAACGCACTGTCAAGTACACTGACAAGCGGGGTTAACCGCTTAATGAACTAAAAATCCTGGTTAAGACATATTTGCTAAAATCAGGATTGTCGAAAGAACTGCTCAAGATAACTCACAGCAACTTGGATTTGACGACCCAAGATATAAATATTCTGAGGGCTTAATAATAACACAACGAGTTGACAGGCAAAATCATTGCTAGAGAAAAACTTAACATTGCTTAAGGCAAATGTTAAAAATCTAGCCAATAGCAACAATGGGTAAGGACAGATCTACTAAAACATTGTTAAACACAATGCAAGGTAGATCCAAGCCTCATAGCTAAGGAATAACAGCCCTAAAGGAAAATAACCCAAAAACGGCAACTATGGTTTCAATAAAAACCTACAGGATATGTGGAAGAACTAAGCAGTTCTTGAACAAAATGAAGGAGCGATCCAAATGCATTTATCGCAAATATCCTTTTGGTTGATCTAACCTTGAAAAATTAGTAATAAGGATCTGATTTTCCAAACAGGAATACAGTAATTTTAAAGGCGTAATCTCCTATCGATGCATTGTAGCACGTGTCGGCTAGAATCTTAGGCATTAATTTGAAAAACCTAAACAGGGAAATTAATGTCTGAATTTGCCAAAAATTTGGCATTTCCATTTCAAAAGTTGACGCAGAGGCCGAGAATCCGCAAAAAGGGACAGTTTGTAGATTAGTGGGTCTGGGATTTAATTTGAATATCTCATAACCCAGGAATGCTTAATGCAACTCCATAATCGAGGAAACGCGAATATCTAATGTATTCAGTGACCGATATGTGCGCAGAGACTACCAATAGGAACAAAAATGAAAAGTCTGGGAATGCTTTTCATGGCAGGACAACAAAATTACCCCAAAAACGGTCATGTGCTTGAGAAAATTTACGAGCTCAGACCTCAAATACCCTCTAGGAAAACAACCTCTTTCGAACCATGGCCCAAAAATAAATTTAATTGGACCAACGTTATGAAAAATTGGGCAAAGGATATCATACCAATAGGAAAACCAGCCTACTTCGTGGACATTAATACTCCACATGACCTCATGTCCACCCAAACGAGCCAAAAGGAATTTGCTTACAATTCCGAAAATGGTAATATTCCAAAAGATATTACTCAAAAACTTAATTCCAATAGGACATTAAATAAAACCAAAAATAACCAAACCGGTAATTCTGGTCTAAGTGTTTGGGATATATGTCATAGAAATAACCACAAACAATACTAAAAGTAGTTTTTTAGATGAGGAAAATGAAGAGATGCCACCACCGAATTCATTTACCTCGCAACCGGATAAATTATTTAATTCGGATAGCGATACTTCGTCATTTTCGGAACCATCAGTTACGGAGCGAGCTGAAATAGACGAGACACCATCAGGAATGGACTATTCAAATTTTGCCAAATTATTTGAAAGAAAACCTTCTGAAGAAACTCTAGCTTCATCCAGCTCTACATCATTTATTTTAGATGATTATAATACATTTAGAAATAAACTGGCATCAAAAAGAAAATTACATAAATAGAAAATTCCATTAACAATAGGAAAAACTACTGTTACATTTATGAAATCCTATAGGAAATCCTACTGTAAAACAAAAACATTGTCCTTATAAAGTTATAAATAAACCATTATTTATATAATTAAAATAAATTGTATTATATTCAGAATGAACGAAATCACGGCAAGCTCTACAGGCGAACTAGTAAACTTTTTAATACAACCAAGGGAAATGATAAAATTTGAATTTTTTGAACTAACAACCTTACTAGTGGATATGTGGGCAGACGCACATTCACCCCTTAGGAAAAATTTCGTAGATTTTATAATCATAACAGCGATTAATCAGAGGGATTTCAAGGGCTTAACCCGACAACAGTATCTCGAACTAGTTTATTTACTAGTTCCTAAAAAGGTGGTTAGAGCTAGTAAGGACGCACTCGAATCACATGATAATGTGGATGGACTATTTAAATATATCTGAAAACCCTGTACAAAATTTCATAAAAAATTATCAAGCAATTAATCAAACCAATTTAATAATAAAAACTATATGTACATTTAGAATGGAATATAGACGAACTATAGGAAAATCGGTATCATTTACGAGCTCAGAGGCTAGCTCAAGTGTATCAGGTACTTTCCCAAGTGAACCCTATAGGAATTACATACTACAAGACCCAAGTATAAAACTAGAAATCCCGGGGTTTAATGTTATATCCAATTATGGAAAAATAATTGGAAACAATACTAAAGCCTGGGAAATAAATTTAATATCATTACGGCGCGGATTATTATTATTAAGAGTCCTTGCACAATTAAACGATCCAGGTAACCTAGAATGGATCGCAGTAATTAAAATTATAAAAACTTCAATCGAGGCGCTTAACAGTAATACCAGCCAAATGGTTAATTCAACCACGAGATGGGCTAATATTTCTCAATATTTGACTAGATCACGGAGATTTATTACTTGGCTTAAGGTAAGCCGATCACTAGAAATCCTGGCCAACGAATTTCCATACATTACTGACCCAGCGACAAAATTACACACACAAATTAGAGAATTACTAACTGGGCAAACCAGGCTAGCCAAATTGGACTCCAATAAATGGGATGAGGAATTACGGAAAATTCCAACAGAAAAATTTTATTAAATTAAAACTATAATTTAGTTTAAATGAAAATTCCTATAGGAACAAACTACCAATGTATACTGTCTGTATTACTAATTAAAAATAAAATAATCATTATACTAAAAATTCCATGAATTTAGAATGTTAGTACCCGATAGTAGTGACATCGAGTCCCAGTCATTCGATACCATGACGACTAATATCCAGGCAAGAAATCAAGAGGCACTAGATTCTCAATACGTGTCAATGCCGAGATTATTACGCCACAGAAGCTTCCCTAGGAATGTTAACAGGGATTCGGATGAAGGCCAAGACTGGTTCCCGGTTAGATATGTAGAATATCATGACGGGGAAACAACATTTGTCCCGAAAAAACCAGATCCCTGGTTCATTTCAGAAGGACTCCCTAGCGATTTTTTAACCGATAGAGAGGATCTAATGTTATCCTGGGACCTAGGAAAACAGTGGATGAGCTTTCTGAAATTACCGGCAACAACATTGTTAATGATTCGATCACTGCTTAACATGATCATTCAATCACTAGAATGTACAGGTTATCTAACACCAATAGGAGTTACAAAGGTTTTTTCTGACTATATAGTCAAAAACTTCCCAGATGACATCCCTAGGACAGAATCAGATCCGCCACGACCAGATATGGACGATGAGTTAATGGACGTTACAGATATGATTGAGGTATATAATGCACAAATTAATAATGGCCTGAAAACTAGAAAAAATTTTATAAACTTTAATAGATGGGCAGGGCGTAGAAACAATTACACCAACTGGTGTAAATTTGCAAGCATTATGGTTGATTTAGCCGCTGAATTAGGCCCGTTTAGCCACAATTTGATTAATACGGTTAACGAAAGTATCGACCGAATTTTGGCACACCAACATCTTAATACCGAAGGAAAAGTAATTCAAATTAACGAATTTACTACATCCGGTAGAAAATGGGCAGCTAGCATTTTTAAAACCCCAGCTGTTATAAAAATAGTAAAAGGTATGCCAGTTGTTGTAAAGGCATATATCCCTGCCCCAACGGAACTAGTTTTGAGAGCAATTGTACCAAAAATCATGGAACGGGAAGATATGGAGCAAGAAATTGCGGACGCTGACAATAGTTATTACAGCCAAGAGGAGGACCAAGAAATGACTATGACCCTGTCAGAGCACGAATTAGACTCAGGAAACATATCAGCACTCCCAAGAGACGATCTGGAATGAAAATTCCCTATAGGAAAAACTAACTGCTTTCTGTTACCAAAAGATATTTATTCATATAAAAAAAATTCAATTAAAATATTACCTATAATAATAATAAATATTCCTATATTTAGAATGTCATGGCAAGATGTTGATAAGTTATCGGGTAAAACCTTCAGAGAAGGCAAATTTACAAACAACACAGGAAAACCGTGCCACCAACCGGTGAGAGCAGTCACATTTGATGGAAAATTTCAACTATACCCAAGGACACACAAAGAATGGCAAAATTATTCATCAGAACTGCTAGTCCTATTCGATAAAATATGGCGCGAAGAGCAAATTCCAGTATGGAGTCAGTTACGATTTCGATACGAAACCGACTTCAAAGCTGGAATTTGGGCAGGTTTTGCAGCAACGTGGATGATTTTCATAAACTGCTTACCAGCAGAAAGTTCAAAATTTGTAGCATATAAGCACATAACCCAAGGAATATCTATATTTGATAATCAATATTATATACCCCCTAAAAACGCTAAGGAATATAAACGTAGTAGGAAAGTGTATCACTTAGCCACAAATTCCTTTAGGAATGAACTATATGGAGCTTGGCATAAAAAACTAGGTTTGAAAAAGGGAGAACCTTTAAAAATAGATAATCATATATTATCATTATACAGTCACTATCCTATACAAATTAAAAAGATTAATGGTACATTAAATAAACTACCCTTTTTTCAAGAAAATTCAGACCATCTGTTAGAAAATATAGACGTGATAAATAAACAGTTAATAGACTGGATTTCCTCAGGAGCAGTACAATTTGTAGGAGATGTTAAATCCACAAATTCAGCAATACGCACTAGTCTCGTTTTGGTATATAATGAAAACTCTGATAAATACCGGTGCTGTTTTGACGGAGGTAGTTTCAAAGTTACACAGGGATACTCAGTCCCATGCAAATTAGACACTTTGAACGAAACTTTATTATTTATTAATAAAGATGACTACCTCAGCAAATACGATGATTCCTCAGGATTTCTCCAAGCCTACCTAGACGAGCCATCTAGGGACATGACGCACTTCAGGTGGGGCAATTATATTTTTAGATTTTTCGCAGCAGCATTCGGTATCGCTAGAGTTCCCAGTGACTTCCAGTTATTAAATAACTGTGCGGTAAGCTTCCTTAGGAGACACGGTGTCCCAGTATCACTCTATCTTGACGATAGGTTGGTAGTGGAAAAAAATATAACCCCAGGACAAATTAAACTTATAGAGGAAAATAAGCGAGCACCAAAAAATGCTTTTTTAACGTGCATTGCAATGATTGCAGCAGGAGGTTTCATTTCTAGAAAGAAATCAACATTTATTTGCTCAAAACAGATAAATTTTTTGGGTTTTGATATTTGCACAAAAAATGAAACTATAAGCATCCCACCTGAAAAATGGAGCAAATTCCAAAAGGAACTATTAAAAGTTATAAATTCCGAAATAATTGAATATAAAACACTAGAACGACTACGGGGGAAAATGTGTTCTTTCATGCTCGTTATGTTAAATATGAGATTATATATTAGGCGAATAACGGAGCACCTAGTCAAAGCCGATACAGAAAATACTAAAATCATAAAAATGACACCAAGACTTAAAGGAGAACTTGAAATCTGGGGGGACAACGATATGAAATACCTTAAAACTGTAAGACACTGGATCGATAAAAAATCTGAAACGGTAGAAATGAAAAAGTTAAAAGTATCAACCGACGCGTCAAATATGGCGGGTGGTTGGATAGGTATAGAAGGAGAAGAACGCACATTTTATTGGGAGCCTAAGGATCAACATCGCCATATAAACATTAAAGAGGCAATTGCGATTAAGGCATATATTAACACCAATAGGAAAAAGCTTATCAATAAAAGAATACATTTTTTATGTGACAACATGGTGGTGGTACTAACATTCCACTTTGGCAGTAAAGTAGCAGAGCTAAACGATGAAATACTTGAAATCAATAAATTAGCAATAGAATTAAACGCCTTTTTTACAATCCAACATGTTACAACGGATATCCAGGAGGCAGACGAGGCCTCAAGGACACTAGATTTGAAAGAAGAAATAATATCGGATGAATCCTATAGGATTATATTAGATTACTTTGGTAACCCTGACATAGACTGCATGGCTAACTTTACAAATAACAAATGTAAAAAATATTACAGTAGGTTTAAAGAATCACAATCTATAGGAACTAACTTTTTATCAAAAATACCTCCTAAACAAAACAAACTCTACTGCTTCCCACCTAAATCATTAGTTAATATATCGGCAAAACATATCTTTGACCTAGGAAATCCTTTCTGTCTGGTTTTTCACGTGTTTCGAGAATTACCACTTTTTGTAGCACACAGGCCATTAGATTCAATCCTCCTAAGGCTAGATGATAAAGTTTTGATCCCATCTCTCATACCATGTCATAAAATAAGAGGAAAAGGCTTTATGGAGCCAAACAAACGTAGCGGCGCCCTATACTGTATAATAAAAAACCCTCATAGGATATAAGGACACCAATTATATTATATATTAATTAGTCAAAATCACCTTAAAATTTTAAATTAAAATTATAAAGAATTTAAATTATGCAATACTGCAAAAAGCGCGGATTAAACTCACATTATCGGATAAACCTCAATACAACCAACTAATTTACTACGTTTATAGTTAAAATTGAACTAAAACATTATGGTGCCTATAGGAAAATATTTAGAATACTCAGCACAGGCACTAAAAAGTTTAATTAAAATAAGTCGAATAAATAAAACATACATTTATTTACACTGTCCTTATATTCAAAAGTCACACACAATACATACTCTAAAACCTACCCAAAGAGACACGTCAGTTCTATTCTATGTCCGAAGGACAGCTATATGAAAGTACTTTATATAAATGAAATTTTCAAATAACAAAACTAATAATTAAAAGCACCATAATTATTTTAACAAAAATGCAGTATATAAATAGATAGTAAATTAACTACATCGAAAGTATGATAATACATATAAAATGTCATCATTAAGTTACCAATATCCTGTAGGAATTCAAGTTAAATAAAAACATGAAAAATAATCCTTTTAGAATGAAAAAATACGATGCAATAAATTATTACCTTAATAGTTTTGACCTGATAAGTAATGAAATTATTGACGCAATAACAGGAAAAAAGACAAAAGTCAAATTTTGCTATGATAAAAATATACCAGCCGACGTAGACAGATTAAAATTATTCTTAAAAAACCTTAAATATTAAACCCACTGTATTACAAATATTTATGCTTTAAATTATAAAAATTTACCATATAGGAATAACCCCTTTTAAAATAATTAAGATTTGTCAAAATCATGAGCGCGGAATCGGTTATGGAAAGCCTCGGACTTTCCTTTGCAAAAAAGAACGGCGACAAATTCACGTCAAAATACTTGCCGCATAATAACTATTGTATAGACCCCACGCAGCAAGACCTAAAGGATTTAAGCACGCTAAACAACTCAGCGAATACAAATCGGTATCATATCTACCAAAGCGAACTGGAGATCATGACCTCTGATATGCAACGCCTAAAGGAAGAAACGGATGTATGCTTGGCCAGAGAAAGACAAGTTCAAGCTCATAAAGCCGAATACATTAGTATCACGAGCAAACGTGACGCAGGTCTAACTTTGACACCAGAGGACGAAAACATCCTATTAGGACTGACTAGACCACAGCTAGAAGGTTGGATCTCGGACGCCATAAAAAATAGGGTTGACTCTCAGGCGCGCAAAATCCATATGATGGGCGAGATAGATAAATTAGAGAAAAAGTGCACAGAATTATTATCTGACACTTCCTCTAATATGGTATATAAAAAGGGGGGAAAATTATACCTTAGGTTCACGGCAGCAGAAAATCTAGCCCAGCCCAATAAACGACCAATGGAGCAAGTAGCATTATTCTTTGTAAGAATGCTTACGAAGGTCGAGAAATTGACCAAAATACGGTTAGAACCTTGTCTCGACCTCCTAAAGGAATACCGAGATTGCTTCTCAGCTTCCGATAGGAATTACAAAATGTTCAACGTGGCAATTACCAGAGTTGAAAATAATAAATCTGCAATCAGCCGCTTTGAGCTGACGCAGCTGATGTACGACCTCCTCTGCCCCGAACGCCAACTGGATTATTTGGCGAGTATAAAAATTGTTATGGAAAACCCCGAGTTAAAAAAGGAAATGCAAAAACCTGCAGCAGATAAAGAGCGTGAAATTGTCGAACATAAAGTTAGACAAAAGGTTGACTATAAAAAATCAACCACTGTCAAGCCTAAAGGAAAGTTTGGCAAGTTTCAAAATAACACTCGGGGTCGATATAATAATAATTATAAAAACCAGAATTCCAGATATAACTATCGAGGTAGAGGGGGCAGAGGGGGTCGTGGCAGAGGATTTAATCGAGGTTATTTTCACCGAAATAACTATCGACAGAATTACGGGCGTAATTTTAATGATAACTCCTACAGGAATAACAACAATCCAGTAGGAAACGATGGCAATACGTTCCAACAAACGGAACAAGGAAACCAAAGTTATCAACAAACCAATTTCCGAGGTAACAATAACCAAAGAGGAAACAGCCAGAGGGGCCGCGGTAACGGATAGTCGTCAAAAATGTCGAATAATCAACAAAATAAAATTTCGGCTTACATATAACTAAAATTTTAATATATAAAACACCCAATACAATTATTAAATCCTGTTAAAAAACATTCCATATTTGCTAACCTACAAAATCCTTAAAATAATATATTAAAAAATCCTCTATAAAATTAAATGTATTTAGATTGGGAAAATGAAGTTAAACGTTAATGACCGAATTAATCAATGCCGGCATATGATATTGGCAATAGCTGGGAAAAGCCACGAAAAAGGTACAGACATACAGATTGTGAATCTGTTGAAAGTCCTTAGGAGAACTTCGAAAGGCAGAATAAAAGCAATCAGCGAAAAGTTAATCAAAGAAGAATTAACTTATTCAAATCAGGAAATTTGGCTGTTCACAATATACTGGCAATTAGCATTGGACAAAGAAGAAATGCTTACACTAACTCAACTATAAAAAGAGAATTTAGTCTAAAAATAACTTAAAATACAAATTAATAAAAATAATTTACATATTAATTAATGTAGCCTAAAATAATACATATAAACGGTACGAAAATTAACCTGTAAATAAAAAACTAACAAATTAACAGAAATAATATAATTAAACTAAAATTAAAATAAATCCTCGGGACAGACATTTGAAACAACTGATACTTATTTATTATTTCCTACAGGATGTACTCAATATTATCAACTTTTGACATTTGGTTTTACTGTAACATTTATGGTATTTTATAAAGTAATTTCTAAAACGAAACAATAATTTAAGATAACAAATTTAACATGAGTCAAAAATCGAGTCGTCCAATCAGCAATCATAATAAAAAGATTTTGAAAGCGAATTCAATGGAGACGACAAAAATATTGCTCGAAATATTTATGAGAGACAAAAACATCAAAAAATTATCAAAGAGAAATGTTTCTGAGTTTTTTAAAAAATGGGTGTCAAAGAGAAACAAAATTGAAATTATAAAACCGTATAAACTCAACAATATGGCCATGCATTTAACTAAAATAGTCAAATATTTCCTAGAGGATAAAAAACTTTATCCAATAATTAAACAATTAATTAAAAAGGAGGCAAACAAAATGGCCAGAGTACTATTTACAAATGAACATTTTGCCCCTAAAAAGGCTAATACATTTGACCTACAGGAAGCAGAGTCAATCATACAAAATCTATGGTATCAGGGTATTAGGGAAAAGGAAACTGCCATTATGATGATTTTCACATTTATATGTGGAAATAGAGTATCTGATTTGCAGTATACAAACTGGGCAGATTTAGATTATTCAACAAACGTAAATGGTAGATATGTAACAATACCATTAAAAGTAAGCAAAACTAACCCAATGTCACTTAAAACAGAACATATAACAATGCTAATAAAGCAGGATATAATTTGGAACGTCTGCGCATAAAGACTCACACCTTGAAATAAAATTAAAAATTGAACAAAAAGATAGGATATTATAGCAATAGGAAGATCTGAAATCTCGTGTAATTAGCATGGAAAAATCACGAAAAGCATATAAAATATTAAAAATCCAATTTCCGCGCATAGCGGCAGAAATAGTTGCGTAGAACGTATGTTACTTTCTGGAGTAGATGGAGATCATATATGTATAGCTCTAAATTGGACAAGGGGATCAGAAATGTTATTTCGATATCGTAATAAGTTGATAGAAAAAAGTCGTCAAGGAGCACAATTCGCCCTATTCAAATACGATGAACAAGTCCTTAAGGACCGCAAATAAATACTCTGGCCATTGATACAAAGACCAATATACTATATTTAATGATATATAATATAACCAAATAATTATTATTAGGAAACATAAAAAGCTTTCATAACAAAAATTATTTCTAGAATGACATCCAAAAAAGACATTTTCGAAATAGTCAACGATTGTGAAGATTTTATTCAAAGAGAGGGATTAATAACTAACAAAGTGTTAATAAGATCTAAATTAAGACTTTTGAATCATATAACACCCTTAGGAAAAACAAAAACAACCATAAGGGGATTACTTATAAGGCTCAATCGCCTAACAGCTATCGAATTAACACTTAGAGTTCTCGATGTCCTTAAAACATTGATTCAAAAATATAATCTGACCAAGCCCAACAGGAAATTAAAATTATGCAGATTTATAAAACCTCTAGACATGCTAGACTGGTTTGGGGGAGAGAACTTCCCATTACAATTAGAACGTTGAGAATAGCACACTTAAATTATATCATATATTACTGTATACAATTTTAATTCTAAATAATTTTAGAAAAAATTCGATATATATTAAAACTAATTGTTAACAGATTCTAGAATGATCATCCCTGGCGCTACAAAATTCACAGGACCCATGCAGGGTAGTATATCCCATATCATACTGATGAACTTCGCGAGAAAAATGGAAGAATTCCGAACTCGGGATAGCGAGGCCCTGATAATATTGACTCTGAGAAATGAGATACAATTATTCCATAATCAGATGAAATACCCTTGGGGTCAGCTATTAATGATGGAAAAAAATGCAAACAGTGACATTGAATTAAATCACTATTACGCTTTAAAATCATTGGCTAACGTAGTCAATATTATAGAGCAAGAAAATTTCATTAAACTCCTTAGGACAACTGACCAAGATTTTGAGTCCTTATGGGAACCAGCGGTCGGCCAAGCCAAAAAATTACAGTCCGAAATATCTAAATTCGAAATTTTAGAAAACGCTGAATTAACAGCATCTACTCTCTCACTTTTCAACAAAATAAAACGAGAAAGAGATTATGTAAAGAAAACCTTAGTAAAAATAGTAAATGAGATAAAAATAGCTTGGCAAACTATCTGGGAAAAATTTAAGCTTGCTAAAAAAGCGTTTGAATATGTCCTATCGGATTTAAACGAGGACTACGATATAAAATTATCAAAAACCCAGCCTTATGTCCAGGATGAATCAGTAATGATCTTAGCAATTAATAAATATAGCGACATTCGGTTATGGGGTAGGGGAAAAGCGGGTTTATTCAAAGCTGTACCATCTAAGCGATTACTAAAGTGGAAATCGGTAGATCACATTTACACGGAAATGAGAACTGACTGGTGGTTATCGGCTATTAAAAGAATAGACGCAGACTATAAGGCAAACACCTACGAAAATTTAACTCGCGAGAGTACGGATACCACTGTATACTAAAATTCATCTGTAAAAACACACATACCTCCTATAGGAAAACCGCAAAATAAAAAA
>SCLH01000557.1:500517-538323 GCA_004367855.1 Oikopleura vanhoeffeni | reverse complement strand
TTTGCTTGTTCAATTTATCATATAGAAAAGGTTTACTTGTGCAAGCAAATCTACATTCAGAACCCCCTTAAATTTTCCGGTTTCAAAGTCAAAATCAGTAATTTTGCCGTAACAGAAATTTTTCCAATTTTGCGAATAATTTTGTTTATTATTTTATGCTACATTTTAATGCAAATTTCACTGAGAGTAACTTTCTTATAACTTTAAAGTAAATTGTTCGAAATCATTTATCTAAAAATAAATATCATTTTTTTTTTATTATTGGCAGGAAGCTAAAATCCGAATGTAAAATTAAAATCATGAATCAATTCTGAATGAAGTGGGTGTCGCTGATTATGTTGTATTTTCGTGTTTTCAATGCGGTTTTTCGCTCAACTGAAAACAGTGGTATTCCTTAAGAAATTTTAAGCAAAAACAAATTATCGCGATAATTGTGAACTCATAGTAATTTGATACAATTTAGCTTGAGTTAACGCTCACACATTTTTGATAAATTGCTCATAAAACACTTAAGAACTGTCTTCTCGTTGAATTTTCGACAGTTTTCAGATCAGCAATACAACCATTCTCTAAGCCTTAGATTTTCGAAATTTTGCTAAGCAAGAACTGGAGAAATATTTGCTTCTGACGGAAATTATTTTTTCAGTTCTTGTTACTTTTTTTTGTTTGCGTTGTTGTCCATCAAAATCAAAGCTTCAAAATCTGTATTGTTTGTATATTTGCTTTTCAGCCTGAATGTAAGAGAATTAAAGTCAATTTCAACAATTTAATAAGGATAAGGCTTTAAGGTGATTTAAGAATAGGTTTCTTAAAAGTTCATCTGTGAACGTAGGTTCAACTGTGTCAGATTACTGTTATTTTCAAAATTATCGCGATGAGTTCAGAAGTTTTTAAGAAACCATTTTGCCAGTTTAGCAAAAATTCAAATAACAGCGTGAACAGCGACAACTTAATTCTAACAAAACAATCTGATTAAATTTGAAAATCCAATATGAAGGTGCAACTGAACATGAACTTGTGAATGGCATTTATGCATATGATGAAACAAAGTCGGCCTACAAACACATGATAAAGGAACTTTATCTTTTTAGTGATTCGACATACAATGGCGGAAATTGGCACATCAACGGCGAAATAAAAAAGGAACCCGTATACTATTGGGCTAGGAATGATCCAAATCTTTTCCCAAAATTACAATTTTATATAGCTGGAACTTTAAATCCACAGGCAAATTTCAGTTATCGACGAGTCAAGGATTGTTCTTTGATTAATTGGTGTGATACAGAAGATGAAGCTGCTTCGCACCTGAGGATAACAGGCAGGGCTAAACACACGGTGTCATGATTTAACGCGGAGAATTGAAGGAGGACCCCTGGGAGTTGGTGCTTAGAGACTGATTTGCACTTTTTAATATTTTTTTCCCATATAAAGTTTTAAGTCGGATTATAAAAAAAAGCCCAGATTTCGGACAAAGACAGATAAATATGTTTCGATCCATCTTTGAGAGACAAATGTTCATTTGTTTTTATATTTCAAGAAAATTTGACTTGCAATGAATCAGCATATCAAAATTTTGAACCAATCAACATAAAACTCGAGACTGAGGATGATAATTTACTTCTTTAAAATTGAAATGTCGGAAATTTGATTGAGAAATACATAAAAAATTTTATATCATGCATAGATTTTGAGGGATCATTCTCTCAAATATAAAAATATTCATGTAGACTTTCATATATGTCATGCTGCTGAGTTGTTGATTATGTATGTAGTATTTTCATAATGTTGATCAGTTGTTGAAACTGGATTTTATATTTTCTTATGCTTCGAATCTTTTCAATAAAGTTTAAAATTTATCTGAAAATAATAAAGTACCAGTTTGATGCGATCAACAGCAAAAACTAATTCGACTTTTAGAATTTTTTTTACTTAAAAAAAACCATTGGTCACCATAAGCTTCCTTTGGTATTATTTAGTCAAAAAAAATTGTTATTGAAAATACGTTTATAAATCGCTATAACACGAATGTTGAAAAATCCTTTAATAATGTTTTATCCCTTATCTAAGGCGCAGTTGCACATGAACTCGTCAATGGCGTTTATGCACATGATGACAATATTGGCGACAGACCAGTGTTCAAAAATATAGAAAAAGAAATTTATCTTTTTAGCGATTCGACATACAATCGCGGAAATTGGCACATCAACAGCGAATTAAAGAAAGGATCCGTATACTATTGGGGTGATAACCTAAGTCTTTTCCCAAAAATAAAATTTCGGATAGCTGGATCTGTGTCAATCGCAAATTTCAGTTACCGACGAGTCAAGGATTGTTCTTTGATTAATTGGTGTGATACAGAAGATGAAGCTGCTTCGCACCTGAGAATAACAGGCAGGGCTAAACACACGGTGTCATGATTTGACGCGGAGAATTGAAAGGGGGACCCCTGGGAGTCGCTGCTTAGAGACTGATTTGCACTTTTTAATATTTTTCTCCCATATATCTCCTTAGGAAGTAGATTGTAATTCTTGTTTGGTCTAGCACATTATGTACGTTAAGTAGTACCAATGTACTAGACCAAACCAGAATTTAACAATCTACTTCCTAAGGGATATAGTTATAAGGGGGTGGGTGTCGCTTTTGAGTACCTTTCAATCACGGCCTCAGATCAAATCTAGGGGCAGTTGTTAAAATCTGAGGATACTCGTTTGTAGATATAGCCTTCGTCTAACGATTACACATCTCAAAGTCAACCTTTTGTTACATCCACCACCAGGGTGGTGGAGTCTATCAAGAGCACTAAAACGGTTTTTTTTTAATCTATCTTCTTTAGACCCCACATACAAAGCGTCTCAAAATTTACCACAAAAAGCTAGCGATACATGAGAAAACAAAAAAGTGGTTTGAGAAGGAATAATTTTCGATTCTTTGACTTTTTTTTTTCTAGAATCTCCACTTAAAAGCCAATTTTGCCAGTTTTTTCGACTTCAAACTCTATCTTCTTTTCAGACGATGTTTAGAATGAAGCCATTTTTTTCGCTAGGGTAGATAAATATTAATGCGGTAAAAAGTGATTGAGAAGGAATTTTTGATAAAAATTCTAGAATTCTAGAAATATGACTATAAGTGAACGGGAAATGAAAAGTTCGAAAAAACAAAGTTTCGTCTGATCGGAACAAAGTACCACCAATTGAAGCTGAAATTTCACTGATCAAAAAAGTTGGCTCCACAGCTAATAACATTTTTAACCGATCAGCGTCAAATTCGATAATTAGGGTTTAACATTTTTTGCTTAAAAATACATTGAAATTTCTAGAATTCGATTAAGACATTTCCGATAATTTAAATGTCATGATCTTTGGCTGGGTCATATTCACCATAATAAACTGTTCATATCATGGTGGATAACCGTTTTATGCGGGTTAAAGCAAAAAATATTCGAATTTTTGGGAAAATTCTAGATTTTGTTCTAGATTGTTTTGAAACAAAATAATTGCCACCTGAGATTCCTTGGGTCAACTTTAGTCATAACGATATTAATGAATCATAAATTATCTACTTTAGGGCTCAAAAAAAACCGACACCCACCCCCTTAAATCGGATTATTAAAAAGGCTAGATTTCGGACAAAGACAGATAAATATGTTTTAATCCATATTTTGGACACCAATGTTCATTTGTTTTTATATTTCAAGCAAATTTGACTTGCAATGAATCAGCATATCAAAATTTGAACCAATCAACATAAAATTCGAGACTGAGGATGATAATTTTCGTCTTAAAAATTTAAATGTCGGAAATTTGATTAAGAAATATATAAAAATTTTTATATCATGCATAGATTTTGAGGGATCATTCTCTCAAATATAAAAATATTCATATAGATATTCATATATGTCATGCTGCTGAGTTGTTGATAATGTATAAAGTATTTTCATAATGTTTTTCAGTTGTTGAAACTCGATTTTAAATTTATCAAAAAATAATAAAATACCAGTTTGATGCGTTCAACCGCAAGAACTTTTTCGACTTTTGGAATTTTTTTCAATTCCAAAACAACCATTGGTCACTATAAGCTTCCTTTGGTATTATTTAGTCAGAATAAATTGTTATTGAAAATACATTTAGAAATCGCTATAACACGAATGTTGAAAAATCCTTTAATAATGTGTTATCCCTTATCTAAGGCGCAGTTGCACATGAACTTGTCAATGGCGTTTATGCACATAATGACAATATTGGCGACAGACCAGTGTTCAAAAATATAGAAAAAGAAATTTATCTTTTTAGCGATTCGACATACAATCGCGGAAATTGGCACATCAACAGCGAATTAAAGAATGGATCCGTATACTATTGGGGTGATAACCTAAGTCTTTTCCCAAAAATAAAGTTTCGGATAGCTGGATCTGTGTCAATCGCAAATTTCAGTTACCGACGAGTCAAGGATTGTTCTTTGATTGATTGGTGCAAAACGGAAGATGAAAATGCTTCCCACATGAAAATATCAGGCTTGGATATCAAAATTATTTTCATAACAGAAGCTTATTTTTTTGAAAAATTTAAAAACAACACTGTAGGATCTTTTTATCCGTATGAATGAGTAATACGTCTTGTTTTATTCAAAACAAGCTCATTTTTTCGAAATTTGAGAAAACTTAAATATGCCATTAAAGTGAGCGTTATCTCAGATTTCAAAAAAACTTTCCCATGTTACAATTTATGTTGAGGGGCCTTTGAGTTATTGATAAACATCACGTTTGGACACAATTAACGCATGAATCCAGCATAAGTGAATCTAGCCTGAGTTTTGCCCTAGATTTGTTCATTTTAGTTCAACTCAACGAGTGTGATCATATCGATATGGTGATCATATCGACATGGTTGAGTTTGGTCGACAAACGAAGTGTTACATTCAACAACAAAAATAATGAATTACAACTTTGTTTGTTATTATTGAAAGCATCAAACGTGGGATAATGACGCCTTCTAATTTCATAGTTGTCAAAGTTATTTTCAGTTTCAAATAAAGTGCAAATTGACAACGCTTGAACTGTACAAGTATCAATTTTCTGTCAAATAGTTTCCATTTCGAAAAATATATGCGTTCGACGGTCACAGGTTGCATCTTATAGACATGTCATTTCTTTAACGAAAATTCGCTCGGCGCTTGAAATATGCTAGAATATGTCGCGATAACTGTTTTAGTGAAACGGAGACTAGATCAACTTATAATGGTCACACTACACTACGATAAATTATGGTATTGAAGCATAGAATTCATTGTTCATTAGATTGTTCAACTTTCTATCCAAAAACAGGTGCTTTAGCACATGAGCATGTTAATGGTGTTTATGAATATGAGAATATTATTGGTGACAAACCAGTTTTTAAACATACTTCAGAAGAACTATATATCAGTGATTCTAGCTACAATAGTGGAAACTGGCACATCAACAGCAAAATAAGAGGTGAACCGGTATACTATTGGGCGTATAGGTCTGATGGTCTTTATCCAATGCAACAATTTTACATCGCTGGGAAGGAAATGTCAAAGGCAGTTTTTTCTTATACTGCCATAACTGATTGTATGTTCACAACTACGACAACAACAACTACAACAACTAAGACAACAACAACTACAACAACAACTACAACCACCACAACAACTACAACAACAACTACTACAACAACTACAACAACTACAACAACTACAACAACTACAACAACTACAACAACTACAACAACTTCAACAACTACAACAACTACGACGACAACACAAATTGTTACAATCACGTCCAATCCTAGTTTCAGTAAGAGTTTGACTATTCATCAGAACTTGATATTCGGAAACCGAATCTGATATGGCAAAGTTTTATGAGTTTATTTGAATCAAAGAATGATAAGAAGGAATCTAATTCTAATTTTTGAATATTTTGTTTTCAGGACGAAATATCGAAGTTGTTATTTTTTCACAATTAATTATCAAAACAGAACGAATGAAATTATTTGTCAATATTTGTTTCTTAAAATAGTAAAATAATTGTCGCTGAAGTCTCCAATTAAAATCTTCACAAACAATTTAATAACTAGGTCTCTGCGCTCAGTCGAAAATGAGCACTGCGACATTACAAAATATAGTTTTCATTTCTTGTTTGCAAAACAAGGTCATGAAAAATGTATCAGGCAGTTTGTTACATTGAATGGCACTGCCGTCTGACAAATCCGCTCAAAATACCACAAATTGAGAAAAAAAATCTCAAATTAAAAAAAAATTTAAATTTTTTCCAACTCTTCTCACCGACGGTGCTCGGTCATCGATCATTGACATAAATTTTGTTATGTTAAACAGGATCGAAATTATCTGAGGAATCCTATTTCAAAATAAAAACCCGTTTATTATTCCTGGTTAACTCAGAAAACATCAATAACGCTGGTCTGGCTCAGTGCCTGTAGCAGTGACTCCTCCAAGAGCGTCAGCCAGTTTCACTCCCTTCAAAAACTTCAAAAATCAATTTTTTTGTGTTTTTCAGTGAGCGTGAAAAACTTTGAATCTCGTTTGTTCATAAGATTCTAGAATTTCTAAAAAATTCGATCAACCAATTTCAAAATTTTCAAATATTAAAATTCTTGAAAATATTCAAAAACAAAATTTGTAATTGATCGTATTTTGCCTGACAATTAATGTGATGTTTTTGAACAGACGGTTTCTAAGCTTAAAATGTCTGAAGAATTCGAATTAACTACTCATTTTAACTTTTCTTCACAGTAAAAGTATAAAATTTGAGAAAACTTTCAAAATTTCAACACAACTTTTAAGTTCTTAAATTATTTTTTACTGCTGCCTGTAGAAATTTGAGTTATTATTTTCGAACCATCATTTTTAAATTACCACCTGATTCTTGCGAGAAGCTTACGCGCAGTGGCCACACCGCTTATAACGGCCGCTTATAACGGCCTTTTACTTATTTAAATTAACTTTTAATTTATATTTTCGCACAACGATAAAATTGAGAATAAATATATAAAATTCTGAAAAATTTCTACAAAAACTTTTAATTTTTATTGGATTTCAAATCACGTCCGTCTCTAGAATATTTATCAACTGAATTGAATGTATTGAAACGATCATTTTAATAATCATGAATCAGCTTTTATATTACAAATTTAATTTTACGTTATTCATTTAGCTTTATAAGAAATTGGCAATTCCTTTATTCGACGCGTGAAAATTAAAAAAAGCTTATCGACAAATTAAATTTTATATTTAGAGTGTTTTGGAGATCGAGTCAGTGTCAGTACGGTCCGGACTTCAGCAAAGTGCCTGGATTTCAATTCTAACAAAGAAACATATGCCATGAAAGTGAGAAACACCGATGGATATACTCAAGAAAATAATTCGCGTGCTTCTGTATCCTGCACTGGAGGATACCAATTGAATATGCGAGAAAAAACTAAAACATTAGCGACATGTAAATGCAACGTTGAAAATCAATGCAAATGGGTGTTTGGTAAAGGAGATGTGATGTGCGTTAAGTGCCAAAAACCATCAATAACCTATAAGAACGGAAGAGCATTGATTGTTGTTAACAACGTTTCAATAAGTAATGTGAGTTTTCGCGAGATTGAAATAATAAAAATTGAAAAAAAAATTGTCAGTATTAACTGTTAAAAATGTCAATCATATGCTTTTGTACATTCACGGCAGGAAATACGGAAAATTCTTTTGTTGATCATATTGGTCAGTCCAGATGTAATTTACGGTTATTTCATATTGATCAAAAAAAAATAAGACATGTCAGCATTTATTTTTTATTATAACCATTGACGCCTTTTGAGTTATTCACTTACTGAGCAATCAAAAAAAGCGTCATCGGTTACATTTTTATGGCTTTTCGGTCGTTGAATATGTTCAGTGAAAGGCTTATTATAATCCAATCTTAATTTTTAATCAGCCGCAAATCAAAGTCATAAGGCCATTCATCAGCTATATTTAATTAAATAACTCTTATCAAAATATTTTCGCGATTTGGAATCGATTGCGCCTTATTTAGAAATTAATGTTTGATTGACGATTTCTATCAATTTTTATGCACTTATTCAAAAACCATTATAAAATTAAGATCTCCAAAATTGGAAGGGAGACTTTAAAATTTCAAAATTATTAATTTTCCAGCGTTGTTTTAAGTTGACCAGGAAATCAAATCAATTTATCATTGAATATAATTTAAAGTTTCTTTGAAATATTGTGTATCCCATAGATCTGAGTTATATAGTTTTTATTTTGTGGGTAAATGCCACAATAAAAATAAATTTTAGCTTTTTTGCGACTTTCAGACTTCAAGGGGCTGTTTAACAACTAGGCTTCGAGAACTAATAAAGTATTGTTTCACCAAAATAACAAATAAGCTAATTTGACAAAGGAATACTCAGACCATTCAATGAGTTTTGTGTAAATTGAGAATCCAAGAAGCGCGAAAACTTTTTGGTTTCTGATAATTTGTATATCAATGTAAACCAGATTTATAATAACAAAACTTGTCATTTTTCAGTCATTTTTAGTAGGTCATCATGATGATCAAATAAGATGGCGATCTGTCGAAAATAGTATTCAATGAAAATATAGTATGACTTCGACAAAAATATAAAATTCGATAAATTGAGATATATTCAGGGTGTCCATCATTCGATATTGGGCTAAAATAAGCTAATCAGGATTGTATTTTCAAATATCCCTTTATCACCTTTTGGTTAGAATGCGTAGCCACAACGTTAAAATAACACGTTAAAAGGAGTAGTGGCTACGCATTCTAACCAAAAGGTGATAAAGGGATATAAGCTTCTCATAATGGGCATCAATATAGAAATTTATGGTGCGTTTAGTAAAAATTGACTTTTAAATAAAAGTAATTTATCCTGAAAAACAGCTTTTTAGACAAAAATGTTTTTTGACTAAAAAACCACTCCCTTGGAATCAAATTGATATTTCATTAACCTCCTCACACTCAAACGCCAATCGGGGACGCGAGATTTTTTAAATCCTTAAAACGAGATGGAAATAATAACTCCACAGACTTTTAATTCAAATGTGTCATAAAGTTCGCAATCCTTTTTCTAGTAATGGTTTAAAAAATTTGATACGACTAGTAGTTCAAAAGATATTTCTTCCTTCTTGTTTTAGGATTTTCGCCTGATTATGGTGAAAAAATTATAGCGTGAATACAACACATAAAATAAAAATTCTGAGGAGACTCAGATTTAGGAAATTACTTGAGGCTGCTACTGATCCTTTTATTTTCTCTCAAGTGATTTCTCTATAAACTCAAAAAATAAATAAACACTTAATTGCGCGGATAGTTATTTTTGAAATAAATCAGTTTTAATTTAAGTTAGAATTCGATGCAGAGCGACAAAGAGCACAGCTAAAGGTTGATATCATGCCGAGTAATCAAACTTACAGCTGACCCCAATACTCAGTTTGTTTATTCTTTAGTGGCCGAATATCTTGATCTAATAAATTTATTTTATCCTTAAAAACAGGTTGCTTACAATCTTCAAAATGTACTTTTTCGGCACAGGAAAAAAAGAGTTATCATGTTGTAGACTGATAAAGAGAGATATTTTAAACAGAGAACAGATTTAGAAAGCCAAGGTTTGAGTTATTTATATATAATTTGCGAANTTAGAGTCTTTTCACTCGAGAATTTTAGCAAGAATACTAATTATTTTTCGAAACAGCTGCTATTAGAGAAGTCATTTTGAAGTTTTATAAAAGGTAATTGAATATAAATTAAGGTTAATTTCAATCATCATTATTGAACTTTTATAGTGAGTCATAAGTGAATTGGCAAGTTTTATGTTTTCTTTATCTTTCATTAAATGCCTTTAAATTCGTTTAAAATTCTTATCTTGTTAATTTTAATTGTATAGCAATTGTTGAAAATTATTTTAAAGCATTGAAAATGAATGTATATATGAAACTTTGCTAATCATGGCGATTAATGTGAGGCAATAGTTGGCTAAAATGAGTCTGGTACAGATTCATGTCTAAAGGCTAACGAGTTAAAAATAGTAAAATAATTGCGCTGAAGTCTTCCAATAAAACTTCACAACAATTTAATAACTAGGTCTCTGCGCTCAGTCGAAAATGGCACTCGACATTACAAAATATAGTTTCATTTCTTGTTCCAAAACAAGTCATGAAAAATGTATCAGGCAGTTTGTTACATGAATGGCACTGCGTCTGACAATCCGCTCAAAATACACAAATTGAGAAAAAATCTCAAATAAAAAAAAATTAAAAATTTTTTTCCAACTCTTCTCACCGACGGTGGCTCGTCATCGATCATTGACATAAAATTTTTAGGTTAAACAGGATCGAAATATCTGAGGAATCCTATTCTAAAATAAAAACCCGTTTATTATTCCTGGTTAACTCAGAAAACACAATAACGCTGGTCTGGCTCAGTGCCTGTAGCAGTGACTCCTCCAAGAGCGTCAGCCAGTTTACTCCTTCAAAAACTTCAAAAACCAATTTTTTTGGTTTTTCAGGTGAGCGTGAAAAACTTTGAATCTAAGCCGTTTGTTCATAAGATTCTAGAGAATTCTAAAAATTGCGATCAACCAATTTCAAAATTTTCAATATTAAATTCTTGAAAATATTCAAAACAAAATTTGTAATTGATCGTATTTTGCCTACAATTAATGTGATGTTTTTGAACAGAACGGTTTCTAAGCTAAAATGTCTGAAGAATTCGAATTAACTACTTCATTTTAATTTTTCTTCACAGTAAAAGTATAAAATTTGAGAAAACTTCAAAATTTCAACTAACTTTTAAGTCTTTAAATTATTTTTTACTGCTGCCTGTAGAAATTTTATTTATTATTTTCGAACCATCATTTTTAAATTACCACCTGATTCTTGTGAGAACTTACGCGCAGTGGCCACACCGCTATATAACGGCCTTTTACTTATTTAATTAACTTTTAATTTATATTTTCGCACAACGATAAAATTGAGAATAAATTATAAAAATTCTGAAAAATTTCTACAAAACTTTTAATTTTTATGGATTTCAAATCACGTCCGTCTCTAGAATTATCAACTGAATTGAAGTATTGAAACGATCATTTTAATAATCATGAATCAGCTTTATATTACAAATTTAATTTTACGTTATTATTAGCTTTATAAGAAATTGACAATTCCTTTATCGACGCGTGAAAATTAAAAAAAGCTTATCGACAAATTAATTTTTATATTTAGAGTGTTTGGAGATAGAGCAGTGTCAGTACGGTCCGACGTCAGAATGCCTGGATTTCAATTCTAACAAAGAAACATATGCATGAAAGTGAGAAACACCGAGATATACTCAAGAAATAATTCGCGTGCTTCTGATCCTGCACTGGGGATACCAATTGAATATGCGAGAAAAAACTAAAACATTAGCGACATGTAAATGCAACGTTGAAAATCAATGTAAATGGGTGTTTTGGTAAAGGAGATGTGAATGTGCAAGTGCCAAAAACCATCAATAACATAGAAGAAGAGCATTGATGTTTTACAACGTTTCAATAAGTAATGTGAGTTTTCGCGAGATCTGAAATAAATAAAAATTGAAAAAAAAATTGTCATATTAACTGTTAAAAATGTCAATCATATGCTTCTACCTTCAACGGCAGGAAATACGGAAAATTCTTTTGTTGATCATATTGTCAGTCCAGATGTAATTAGCGTTATTTCATATTGATCAAAAAAAATAAGACATGTCAGCATTTATTTTTTATTATACATTTGACGCCTTTGACTCTATTCACTTACTGAGCAATCAAAAAAAGCGTCATCGGTACATTTTATGCTTTCGGTCGTTGCAATATGTTCAGTGAAAGGCTTATTATAAGTCCATCTTAATTTTTAATCAGCCGCAAATCAAAGTCATTAGGCATTCATCAGCTATATTTATTAAATAACTCTTAGAGATCCAATATGCAGATTCAATTAGCAATTCAAATCGCGAATATTTGATAAGAGTTACTCTTATCAAAAATATTTTCGCGATTTGGAATCGATTTCGCCTTATTTAGAAATTAATGTTGATTGACGATTACTATCAATTTTATGCACTATTCAAAAACCATTATAAAGTTAAGATCTCCAAAAATTGAGAAGGAGACTTTAAAATTCAAAATTAATTAATTTCCAGCGTGTTTTACAGTTGACCAGAAATCAAATCATTTATCATTGAATATATATTTAAAGTTTCTTTGAAATATTGTTACCCATAGATCGATATATATTTTTAGTTTGTGGGTAAATGCACAATAAAAAAAATTTTAGCTTTTTGCGACTTTCAGACTTCAAGGGGCTGTTTAACAACTAGGCTTCGAGAACATAATAAAGTATTTTTCACCAAAATAACAAATAAGCTAATTTGACAAAAGGAATACTCAGACCATTCATGAGTTTTGTGTAAATTGAGAATCCAAAAGCGCGAAACTTTTTGGTTTCTGATAATTTGTATATCAATTAAACCAGATTAAAAACAAAACTTGAGAGCCAATCGAGTTTTGTCAGTTTTCATTTTTATTCAGTCATTTTAGTAGGTCATTATGATGACAAATAAGATGCGATCTGTCGAAAATAGTATTCAATGAAAATATAGTATGACTTCGACAAAATATAAAATTGATAAATGGAGATATATTCAGTGTCCAATTTACGATAAAATTGGGCTAAAATAAGCTGATCAGATTGTATTTCAATATATCCGTTATCACCTGTTTGTTAGTGCGTAGCACAACGTTAAAATAACATTAAAGGAGTAGTGCGTACGCATTCTACCAAAAGGTATAAGGGATATAAGCTTCTCAAATGCGGCAATCAATACTAGAAATTATGGTTGGCTTTAGTAAAATTGACTTTTAAAAAAATATTTATCCTGAAAAACAGCTTTTTAGACAAAAATGTTTTTTGACTAAAAAACCACTCCCTGAACCAAATTATATTTCATTAACTCATAACACTTCAAACGCCAATCGGGGCCGAGATTTTTAGATATCTTAAAACGAGATGAGAATAATAACTCCACAGACTTTAATTCAAATGTTCATAAAGTTCGCAATCCTTTTCTAGTAATGGTTTAAAAAATTTGATTACGAACTAGATAGTTCAAAAGATATTTCTTCCTTCTTGTTTTAGGCATTTTCGCCTGATTATGTGAAAAAATTATAGACGTGAATACAAACATAAATAAAACTCTGAGGAGACTCAATTTAGGAATTACTTTAGGCTTGCCTATGATCCTTTTATTTTCTCTACAGTGGATTTCTCTATAAACTCAAAAAATAAATAAACACTTAATTGCGCGGATAGTTATTTTTGAAATAAATCAGTTTTAATTTAAGTTAGAATTCGATGCAGAGCGACAAAGAGCACAGCTAAAGGTTGATATCATGCCGAGTAATCAAACTTACAGCTGACCCCAATACTCAGTTTGTTTATTCTTTAGTGGCCGAATATCTTGATCTAATAAATTTATTTTATCCTTAAAAACAGGTTGCTTACAATCTTCAAAATGTACTTTTTCGGCACAGGAAAAAAAGAGTTATCATGTTGTAGACTGATAAAGAGAGATATTTTAAACAGAGAACAGATTTAGAAAGCCAAGGTTTGAGTTATTTATATATAATTTGCGAATCACTCTGGAAAATCGTTTATTGAAGAAAGTAAAGTACATTTTTATGTCGTATATCGATCAAAGATGATCAAATTTTTTTATTATTTCCAATTCGCCTTGATGAGCCTTCAAAGTTCAAGTCAAAAACTATTTGTATTCAATTTTTTTCTGATTTTAGTGCGTGCATTTTGGTTCGAAGAGATACAAAAACTTGTTTTTTGGACGATTGAGATGAGCTATTTAAAATTCGAGATCATATATGCATAGCCAGTGTTCTACTCAATCTGTTGTAATTCATATGTGATTTTGAAAATTGTATGGTTTTCCGATGAAGAACCTGAACCTAAACCTTTAATTTCTCTTGCATTTATCGAGCAAACAGAATTAAAATTTTAAAAATTATTGGCCTCCAATTCAAATCTATCCTTGATCTCGGGTCAATAAAAATGATGAATATTCCATCGCATTTATTATCTCGGCAATAACCGCTCAAAGTGGCGTCCCCGAATGGCGTTTTGGGTGTGAGAATAATTTCAATGGTTTGAGTGTGAGGAGGTTAACAGATTGCTCAGTTTCTGATTCGTTGATACCAATCATCACTGGTTGATCGTGGTTATTCCATTAATAAAATTTTTGAAAATTGTTGAAGTTTTGTAAATTCTATAATACTGATAGACACCCTTTATATTCACATGTGAAATTCTAATTTGGAAAAATATTATGAAATATTTATAAAACTTTTATTTGTGCACTTTTCATCATTTTAATAAACAATTAAGAAATGGGAGGGTGGGATCAGTCTCACATTTGGTATTCAACCNTATCGAAAATCAAATGCTGGTTGGTCGATTGCTCTCGAAACAAAGGAATCATTATCAGACAGCTTGAATTTTAATTCTTTCTCATCGATGATGGCGTTAACCGATATTTCTAACACAAATAAAATCTTGAGTTTCAAAGTTAAGAATGATGCTGAATTTTTCAATGCAGAAAATGCAAAACAAATCCCCATTACATTGAGTTTTGATGGATTATCTGAAAAAGATCAAGAACTCTTAAAAACCGCAAAACTTCATTATTATTCCTCACCACAAGAAGATGGTACAAGCTGTGAAATAGATCGATTTAACTGCTACCCCCTATAAGATGAACAGCTTAAAAATTAGAAAATTTTGTTTCTAATAAATAAAAACAGATATTCTGAACATCAAATTTATAACGAAGTTTGTCTGTGAACCATTTCCAAAGAACCATTGTTTGCCCCGGACCTGATAATATGGACTAAAATATTATTTCTTAAGCTTCATTACTAATGAATCATTAGTTTTGTAGAGTGCAGTGTCGCCTCTGTAAGTAAACAAGTATTATAAATGATTATATCTTAAAACCCGATGGGTTCATCGAATCCAACTCCCCGTAATACTGGAACCAAACATTCGAAAAAAAAATTCAATTTACGATCCCGTTTGTTGCCGGTTTTGAATGATTTTAGGTATGCTCGAGCCACAATTGTCGCTCTGTGCTCACAAGGGTGAAACAATTTTGACAGGTAAGTCCAATCCAGGGTGACAGGACCCCAAAGACAAAAATTTTTGAAATGACCACACGAGAAGCTAAGGAACTGGAAAAGAGTAACAAATTGTATTTAGAAAAATATCAAAAACTCTTACAGAAACTTTAAAAAAATCTTGAAACTTTTATGAAAGAACTTAAAATTTTAATTTAACTCCCGTAGTAACTTCAAAACAATTTCCAATGTTTATATTAATTAGATAATTGTGCTAAGTTTGAGCTATTTAAGGATTAAATTGGATGACTCGTTTTCAATGACGCGTGGTTTTCTCACCCCCCGTGTTTTTGAGGGACCAAATCTTTAGGAGAGGGCAATAAAGGGATATATCCTTGGCCAATAGTGAAAAACCGGACAGAAAATCAACAAACCATACAATTGTCCTAGGATATCAATCGCTTCTAAAACATAGCATTTTCGATTTAACTCGAAGAATGTCTCAAATGCTTCCTGATTTTCGAGCGAATGTTGTTGTAGGTTGCCTTGCGATAATTAAAGTACACATTTATTTATGATTGAAGGCTGAATGTGCTTCCTGCGCCTGCCTTATATGTGTATAAAGCAGACGCAGGAAATAACAAGTCTGACCGACTTGGAACTAAATCAGGCCGAGGGACCTGCAGTCGGTCCGCCGGTTGTGCAATATATATTGCGCAAACGGCGGAACGGCAACAATGTAGCCTATAGAGTTTTAAAAATCAGCAAACTTTTTTCGCATCTGGTTAAACAGGAAACAGATGTTTCTGGAAAGTCTAGTGTTTCTTACTGTTATAAATGTCCTTGCGTAGAAAAATATATAGAGCAAACACTCAGAATGCTAACAAAACGTATAAGAAAACACCAAATGCCTCCCTCTTATTCGAATATAAATTTGCATATATTAGAATGTGACAAATACAAAAATGAGGAAAAATTGTAGGAAAAGGGTTCAGACATACAAAAGACCGTGAAAATGAAGCTTTTTTGATACGAACGCGAAAACCTTCTCTAAATGATAGATTTGATCACAAAGCGTTTAAGCTCTTTTGACTTTAAATTGCAATTATTAATTAGTAATTTGAGAATAAGTAAATTCTAGATCTCCAAGGAGTCTACTTACATTTTCAAGTTTATTTGTGTTTAATCTTGAAAATGATAATAAATCGAAACTAGTAGACGGAATGTGGTATTATTAAAATCAGTAATTTAATTTCAGTTAAATTTATAGTTATTTAATTTCAGTTAAATTTATAGTTGAAGCTGAAATTTATTGGCTAAATATTTCAGTCTACAAAGGTTTCCTAAATTTTTTTTCAAAATTTAATAATTCAAATTTTCGGTTGCATGTTTGTATAGCTGCTTTATTTTAGGTAGTTTTGACCTCTATTCCGAATATTTCACTTTCACGATTATGTTTTGATAGGTTTTGCGTTTACATTCGTGAATAAACAATTTAAATAAATCATTTTGTAAAACGTGGTTTCAAACCAAATAGTAGAATTTGCAGCAAATTGCATACTCAAAAATAATTTTATTCTGAAATGGAAAAATATAATTATATAAATTTGGGACTTAAAATTGCATGTACGTTTTTAGATTCAGAAAATATTCAAGAAGCCACAAATCTGTTTACTTACTTTCAAAATCAGCAATAATAATGTATTGCGTGGTCTGTAATTCGTACAAAGTTGCATATAAAAACTTTTTTTGCTAACAAATTGTCTCGGCCATATTTTTCAGTGTGAGATTTCAGTTGTTGGGTTTGAAAATGCGAATATATATTTATTTAAAATATTAACAACATTACAATAAAGTTTTTGACAAAAAACGATTTTTGTTGTCATAAAATTTCGACGAAAAAAAGATGTTTTGACAGAAAAATTTAAAATTCTGAAAAAAATGTTTTCCGATTATTGTTGACTCGGTTAAAATAGTCGCACATCAATACTATATAAGCGTGAGCTTCTCAGCTAACGTTTCACGGAGAAATCCATCGGCAGAAATTTTGTTTTGCTGCATGATACCATATTATATCCCTTTATTAAACATTTTTATTGGTATCTACTAGTTTTGAATTCACTAATTCATTTTCAACATTTTGCAGAATAATAAAGTTTGTAAAAATAAATAAGACTTCCGAAATTGAGATTCTAGAAAAATGCATGTTAAAAATAATTTAGTCAGCTAAAAATCGTTTAGGGAGTATATTACATACTGTATAGTCTATACAGTATATAATATACTCCCTAAAAGATTTTTAGCTGACTCAATTATTTTTAACATGCATTTTTCTAGAATCTCATTTTCTGAAGTCTTATTTATTTTTAAAAACTTTATTATTCTGCAAAATCTTGAAAATGAATTAGTGAATTCAAAACTAGTAGATACCAATAAAAATGTTTAATAAAGGGATATAATATGTTATCATGCAGCAAAACTATACAGTATAGTCTATACAGTATGAAGCTGTTTTAAGGCATAAAGAGGTGTAAGTTATATACAGCTGTTTACCACTTAAAGCCCCCCCCCCCAGTAAAGCCCCCCTTAGCCCACCTTAAAACCCCCTTTTGAGATATTTTATATGCGCATAAGCCTGATTGCGCTTAATAGCCTGTGACCAAACTAAAACCCCCCTGACCAGTTAAAACCCCCCTTTTTGGCCAAAGTTCTAGGGGGGCTTTAAGTGGTCAACTACTGTATGTAATATAGCGATTTTAAGATTTTTGGGAATCATTTTATCACAGTTTTGTTAATATCCCGTCCCTGATTAGCAAAGATAGTGTGTTTTTAAGTAGTAGGGCCAGGATATTAACAAAAGTGTGATAAAGGGATATATTATTAATGATAAAGTATGTCAGTAAAATTTTATTTATGTTATTTTCTTTGAGACATCGTAAATCCTTTGTCTGACCAAATTCTTTATCAAAAAGATAAGATAGCATGATCGTTCACATTTTGGCTGTTGTATGATTCATGCATACTCTTTAAAATAAACAAGTCACATGAACCATGATATAAATTTGTATTCTAAAAATATGAATTTACAGTTGATCAAAGAATTCGAGATTATAAAGCTCCTCCAGTGTTTTTTTTCTTATTATATTGTTGACGCCGCGTGCAAAAAAATCTCTCCAAATTGCTCGAAAAGTGTTCAAGATATCTGGTATGCAAATTTTGCAAGGATTATCCGCTGCAGATCCTCTGATTGCGGTTTCATAGAATGTTTTTTGAGCAGGAGAGCGCTCGTACATCATCGGATAATTGCGACTTTCTATAAGCCTTTGTATTTTCAAAAATAAGTTCAGAGAAAATTTTCAACTCTGTGACAGTTATGCAACTTTCTCTGAGATTAATTAGGTTGCGCAAAACTAACTGCTCGAAAACATTATTATGCTTTCATCCCTTATTCTGCTTTCGAGCTCTAGAGAGAATCACACGAAATAAATAATGAAACTATTAGAATAATTGATTCTATTTGCATAGCCTAGAACTCATTAACATCCTTAAATAGTTGGTCCCCGAACAACTGTAACAATTGGTACCAAAAAATCTGTGGCATTCGAATTAATATTTTTATTTAATTTTTGGATGAGAAAAAATAGAGAAAAAATAAAAATAAATCCACTGTGCAATTTTTCAATATTGAAAATATTGAAAATCCCATCAAGTTTTAATTGCAATTTGAAAAATTAATTAAAAAAAATCCTACGTGGACCACGTGACGTGGTTAGGCATAATTAAAAAAGCCAAAAACAATAAAAAAATAAAGTTTTAATTTTGAGATAAAATATTTTTTTTCGCTAATTTCTTTTTTGAAAAGGTGATGCTAGCCTTTAGGACACGTCTGAATTAACTGTTAAAAATATTTAAATTTCTGACTTGTTCAATTTAGAAATTATAAGAAACTTATTTTAAATTTGAATTAAACTTTCTTCAAATTAGCTCAAAGTTAAGACCCTTAAAAATAAAATGAATTAATTCAACCTTTTGTGTGAAACCGTTGATTTTTATTTTAAATTTGAAGAAAAAATTCGTGCAAATTCAGCGATAGTTAACGAAAAAACCGCAGTAAACTTTATAAATTTATAACCAATTTAACAATCGCTCAAGCGGCCTCAAAATTTTCCAAAAATGAAATACATTTTCGAAATATTTTTGTCAAAAGTATTTTAGACCAATTTGTCATAATTAAAAAAATAACTTTTCAGATGTAACAAAATCGAAAAATGAGATAAATTGATTTTCAAACTCCTCCAAATTTGGTATTATTTTTTTGCCTCAAAATTAGGAATCTTTTTTTTCAAAAAATAAAATAAAATCGGACAAAGCCAAAAATTGCGAATCCGATTCTTCAAAAAATGGAAAGGACAACAAAAAAAAGTTTGATGGTAAAATAAATTTTCAAAATGTTACCCAAAATTTTAACAAAAATGACGTAAATTTAAAAAAAAATTACAATTTGGCTTTTTCGCTACATTTATTTTCAAATAATAGGTTTTGCTCTCAGCGACCCATCAAATTTCAAAATGTTCGATTTGACAAAACGATGTCTCGAATTCCTAGACTCTTACCTCTGAATCTGGGAGGAATCTATAGATTCAATAAATCCCATCTTAGTTGTTTCAGGTCGTAATGGTTAAAGTAACAATCGCAAAGAAAAACTTCACCGAAAGAACTATTTAAACAATATAAGCAAAACCTTATAAATCTGGAGGGCTGAGACAGTAATGCAACTTTCTCTGAGATTAATTAGGTTGCGCGAAACTAACTGCTCGAAAACATTTTTATGTTTTCGTCCCTTATTCTGCTTTCGAGCTCTAGAGAGAATCACACGAAATAAATTATGAAACTATTTAATAATTGTATTCTATTTGCATAGCCTATAACTAGCATTAATATCCTTAAAACTTTGGTCCCCGGACCAGCTGTACAACTCTTTAGCATGAAACTTGCGATTGTTTCACTCATAATATGAGCGGCTCATAATGAGCCTCATACCTCGTACAGTTGAAGTTAAAACAAGTTGATAACAATATGAATTTGAAAAACCCTTAAGACCGCACAAAAGATTAGTCATTATGCCTAGTGATAATCATTTGTCTTGAGGCCTAATGAATAGACAAAAATTTCAGATTCAGCATTTTAAAGACGACCAACTCCATACTTGACCTAAAAAACTAAATAATTGTTCATAAAATGCGGTTGTTGAGTTTCTGGTTAATTTCACGAAAAATGAAAATTGCCCGAAAACTCCAAACTGATAGTTAAAAAAATTCAAAACTAAGAAAAACTTCAAAAAATTGGTCAAACAAAACCGAAATTACTCGAATAACAATTAACTGAACCAAAAACATACAAATACTAAAATACTAAAAGTATTATACTTTATTTCGTACTGAAAATACCGGGTTCATAGTTAAATCTTTTGAGGGTATGGACTCAGAGACAATACCGTATGGTGGTTCCTAATTTGACATTTCCTCTATGAAATATTAGCCAAACAGGGCCTCGAAGATATAATTCAGATTAGCCAGTTAGTAGAACTAGCCTTCAGCTTGAGTCAGAAATGTGCCAAACTTTTTATGACGAAACAACTGCAAAAAATGTAGGAAGCAACATACCCTTAAACGAACAAAAATGTGTAAAATGTATAAATACCATATTTCAAAGTAAGATAATGATGATAATTATATAATTCAAAATTTTACAAACTTCCAATAAACATATATTTTTGCGTTAAATGATAATTTCAAAAATACAATGACGTCATGAAAGTCACAAAAGCCGATTTCGGTACATTTTTCAAATCTTTAGCAAATTTATATCCTATTGGTCTTTGCAAAAATTAACTATTATATTAGTTTACGGAATTCCATCTGAATAATCTGATCCTGAATAAAAATTGGAATTGCATGCTATAAAAGTATTTTCTTAGATGTTAAAAATTCAAAATGATACATTTCATGTTATAAACATTTAATTATCGGTCTCTAAATACCATAACCCGAAAACCATCATTTTCATTTTATAATTTTATTCATAGTTTAGCAATTAGTTACGATATTCATTGTTTTATCATTTTAAAGCTGTTTAAATTCAAGTTCAAAATAATAAGTCGTTCAGAGAAATTCTAGAATTTTTTTAAAAAAATTTGATTCCTAAATAGCATTTTTTATGCATTTTATTACCGTCATCGATACAAAATCTATATTATAGAAATCGATCGAGTAATTTGAACAGTTGTCCTACTTTTTGATGATATTCAAAATAGTTGAAAATCAGTTAACGGTGGATACCATAAATATGATGAGCAAAGATAATTAGACTAGCAAAAAGTTAACCAGCAATATAAATGCTCACGAAATATTTCGAATGTGAATTGTGAGTTAAAATTGCCCTTTTGACTGAGACAATTTATGTTTCAATTGTCAGTTTTAAATTGAGCATTAAAATTTGTGTTAATCTCCAAATAACTGAAACAGTTTATGATCAAATTGGTCATTTATTTTTGGCGTTTTAGTTCTTATGAGGTAGGCTTCTGCTTTTTCACGATCATAATCGCTTATTAATCCTGTTCCAATTATTTTGAATCTATCTTTGAAAAAAGATAGTCTGGCTATTTAAGGGTTTGTGAAAGTTTGCTTTTTTTCCTTAACAAAATTTTTCACATCTTTTTTATATATTTCACAAGTATTTATATGAGCACAAATATTTGAGCATGCTGTTTTGGTATTCCTTAATTCGAACAAGCAGTGTACGTCCTGTCTCGTCGATATAAGTTACTTCACATACGCAGGGTTCTTCATATATGAGATCACATTTGTCAAAATGTTCTACGGTAGGCTATGCATGAGAACTGAAAACAGCTTTCACAGCTCGAAATTTAATGTTTAGTCTGAATTCGGGAATTAATTGTTCAATTTTTCGAAACAATTTGTAAATATTGCTTTCTATGAGAGGAGATGTATATTCTAGACAGACTGTTCATGTGAAAGGTTCACGTGGCGTTTTTTTAGTTTGTTTAGAAATTTGTGACATGAAATTTTTGATCCTATTAAAGCTTTCGGATATAAATTTCGAGCATAAACTTCTCGGAGTTCATTAAGACTTTCTATAAACAATTAATTTGTACTACATGAATTGTATTCCCAGTAAAGAACAGTATTAATGCTACCTTTTAGATATCTATGGCTGGCAACAGATTTTTAAAATTACAGTGTATACAGAATTTTTTCTGCATTTTATAAACTGAAGTTTACTGTTATCGTCTATGAAAATCGTCATATGTAGAAAATTAATTTTATAATCAGAATTCATCTCTTCCAAAGTAAAATTTATTAACAAATCATAATTATTTATTTGCTTTAAAAAAGACCTAACTGCATTTTTACGTATTAAAACTACACTGTCGTCTACAAAACGAGAAAAGTATAATACATTTCCAGTGTCAATGTGTCTTTTGATAATTTTTTGGTCTTAATCGTTTACTAAAATGTCGGCTAAAATTGGCGAAAGAGACGATCCCATGCTGAGACCTGTCAGCTGTTGATCAGTACCAATAGGCGTTCGAACTTAAGTAAATTTCTGAAGCGTTTTGATAAGTAATTGCTTCAGATTTTCGCGTTTTGGAGGCGGTAGAGCGTTGCCGTCTGGATTTTTAAATTTTTTTAGGCAATTTATAAATTTTGTCTGAAATTATGGACACTGTTTCAACGACGTTAATATAGCTGTACATTTAAGTTACATCTACAGTTATAACTTTGTGTAGATCTAGATTAAATTTTTCTATATCAATTTGAAATTTTTGTTGAAAAAGTTTCTTATTTCTAATACTGAATTCACACTGGTCAACCAATGGTTGCAAGAGTTTTTCCAAATATTCCTTAATTTTAAAACCCACGAGTTGTATGCTGTGCAGATGAGCCGTAATGGTTCACTTTTTTTATGCAATTAAACGGTACTTTATCTCCTATTCACACTTATGTGAATATCCCGGCCCTGATTTGGAAACGTAGTGAGTTTTTAAGTAGTAGGGCCGGGATTTTCACAAAAGTGTATATATTTCAGAAATAAACGAAGAAGAGTATAGTTCTAAAATTTTATAGTTAGGTGAACTTCCTATAAAAGTAGTTTTTAAATGGGCTCGAAATTCTTCTTGGTCTTTTTTCATCGCAGATCCTGAATAATTTTTATTTTTTTGAAATTTGAGTGGAGAGCGTTTACTAGTTTTTTATGATAAAGAGATTTTTCAATAATAGCAAGATCTGCCCTTTAATCAACTGTTAATATAAGTAGATTGCTGTTATCGTTGAAAAAAATTTTCAGCGATTTCACCCTGTTATCAAATGTTTTGCATTCTGGAATATTTGTTCCCGTTAATACAGTATGGTTTTTTAAGCAAACAATCTGAACTTCGGGTACACCTGCTTTTCGCACCTTTAATTCAAATTTTTCAAATAGTCCATTTAATTCTTTAAAAATTTCTTTATTATTATTTTGTCTAATTTACGATCGGAATTCTGTAAAAGGTTTTATAAGTAATACGCTATTTTGAAGAATTGGGAAGGACTGTTCGAAATAGCTTTAATTTGAGAATTTAGTTTATATAATTCTCCATTTAAACCCACTCCCTAGAAAAATATGGGGTAAGGGAAATTCTTATTATGCAAAATCTATATTTCATCGTTTCATAACTCTAGCCTGCTCTGCATGTTGGAAACTTACAAATAAAGGTACGAACCCATTTGCCAGGCATCGCGATTGAAGAACGCGGCGTCGGCAGACAATAGCGCCAGTAAAGTCCGCAAATATTTGCCGCGCAAGTCTGATTCCGTTATGTGGTAGTGAGTGTAGTATAGGACCGCCGCGCCCGCGACCAATCAAGTCATATTTAGCAAGTACAGTAGAAATTGGAATTCAAACTATTATTTTCCTAAGAATTATCTTTTCTGGGATTATCGTTATTTTTGTGAATAAAAAAATAAAGGAAATAAAATAATTTTTTTAACATTTAATTCAAATTAGTTAATTAAAATAAATTAGACGTTTAATGAAAAAATATTAGAATATAAATTTATTGAATTTTTGAGGCAGTAGAGACCACTCAACCAAATTAAAGAATCCCAAATATAGGGCGCAAAACTGTGGGTGCTCAATCTGCCAATGACCTAAACGCGCTGATGATCCCGGGTTTATTCCGAGAAACGGTACCAATGTAATTATGAAATTAATAACTTCCACTTGACGTGAAATATAACTTCCGCTAAAGTAATTTCTTCCTGATATAAACTCAGAAAACAATTAAATAATTAAAATAATAATTTTTTCATCAAAATGAACTGTACCTTTTATTGGGAACACATTGCCAAAACCGGTTACTTAAACAAAAGGTAAGTCGTTGAAACTCCCCAAATTTTTTTTGTATTGTACAAATGTGCACGAAAAAAACGGATTAATTTACGGCCGGAATGTTAATTGGCAGCATCTCGGGTACTTTTTTGCAGAAAAAGTATAAATACGACCGATTGAGTGGAGAGTGTGATTGGGAGCATTCTGAGCTACTGTCAACTTCAGCTGGCAAAAGCGGCCATCAACCAAAATTAGATGATTACCTACCGAGACCAGATGACCGGTTAAAGAAATTCATCTTTTAATTAAAAACTTTTCTAGAGTTGGAAAACCGCCTTTAAATTGGTAAAATTCAAACTGTTATTCCGCTTATCCTTAATTCTGTATTTAATTCTTTTTGTTAAATCCGGTTATTACCACAGAAGAAGAATTAGTAAATCACACTTTCATTTGCATGACTGATGCCATTTGTATAAAAAATTATTTCACCTGAAGTCAATGTATTTGTATAATAAAATGCTTTTAAATTATTTCATTTCTTTATTTTTTTAATTGCAAAAAATAACATAATCTCCGAAAAGATAATTCTAAGTTTGAATTCAATTATCTTTTGAAAAATCTCGCCTACTACTGTACTTGGCTTAATAGGCGAACTTTGATTTGGTCGCGGGCCCCGCGGTCTTATACTACACTCACTTTACCACACAACCAGACTTGCGCGGCAATTATGGCGGACTTTACTGCGCTATTGTCTGCGACGCGCGTCTTCAATCGCGATGCCTGGCAAATGGAAAGCTCCGCAAATAAGAAGTTGTCAAGATCGTCCAAAAAACATTTTACATCATTTAAAAGACTTAAAAAATGGGGTTTTCGGAGCATTAGAGCATTTTGTGAGTCATTTCAAAAATATTTGCCATTCGTGATTTATTAAATCAGTTTATTTTATAAATGAGGTTGATGTCAGTTATATAATCAAACCAATTTGATACAGACTTTGAAATGCGCTATGTTATAGGGACATTTAAAACCTAAAAACTTCTGATATTTCGACATAAAAACTGTTAAATTAACTGCTTTTTGACAATTTTTTTTTGCTTTTTAAGAATAATCTTGGCCATCTTGAATACGACTTATTTATGCCATATAAAATATTTTTTATCTATTAAAAAGTGACAAAAAGTGAGCAAAATCCAAGGCAATTTGATATTAAATCTCTAGAAATAAATCTAGAAAACGGATATCATAATCCATATCCCTTATTCACACTTTTGTTAATATCCCGGCTCTCATTAGGAAACGTAGTGTGTTTTTAAGTAGTAGGGCCGGGATATTAACAAAAGTGTGAATAGGGGATATATAAATATAAGTTTGAAATTTATAAAAGTTTCTGAGATTTTAAAGCGCCTTTAGTTTTTAAGTCATTCATTCTAATAATTCAACAGTTTTTAATAATTTTTATTTTATTTGCAACGTTTCGCTATTCGCATCATCAGGCATTTAAAAAGTTGATGTAACCAACGCAAAAACACGATTTGTTAATTCAAAATAGAGTTTTGGTATGCCTTCTTCCAAATTTCTTCCAGCATTTCGAGAAGGCCATTTAGTTGAGTTTCATCAGTTTCATTTTCAACCGGAGAACGGTTGTACATCACTGGATAATTGCGACTTTCTCTGAAACTGTTGTATTTTCAAAAATGAGTTTCGAATTTTAATAAGTATGTCCAAAAGTCTTGAACATTTTCAGACGACAAATAAAAACATTTTGAAAATACATCTTATCCCCAAAAAAGGCAGACATTAAAGGCAGGAAAAATATCAAAAGCCTACGACATCTCTGTATATTTTTTTCCAAAATTTTATATACAACACTCAAATATTAAAACTCAATGTTTTTATTGTCATTTTTCCGATTTTGTGTTTCTCAAAGAAGATTTAAAAATTTCAACTTGTTCCATGACTTACGTTGACTGTAGCCGAAGATTTTTCAAGTCTGAAAAGTAATACATGTATTTTTCGCAATGGCAATTCGTTTGTTTTCAGACACTACTAATTGAGACAACAAGAACGCAATTCAAATATAAATTTAGATTTCATATTATATTATATTTCACTTTACTTGAAGTCTTTGACATGCTCAGTATTCTCACGAGGTAAAAAAAAGAAATTACTTATTTGATATATTAAAAAATTCTACATATTTCTGAACTTGATGAAATTCTTTGAGATTACTCGATATGTAAATTTTGTTGCAAAGCCTTTAAAATGAGCATAAAGGGTAAACCATTTTTTCCAAAATGCTGCATTTAAGACCAATGAGCATTCAAAAATTTCAGAAGTGCGCCCAAGGGGTCGGCACATTCGAAACAAAATTGGATCGGATCGGTGAGCTTTGCGAAAAAATAGGATCGGATCGATTTTCCCGATCCGGTTCAATTGTGCCGACCCCTGGTGCGGCCCTTGGAGTTGATTAAAAAAGCTATCATTTTTTTTGGGAAATTTCCTTCTCTTTGGCGTGTGATATCCGGCATATTCGTTGATTCCCAAATCTTGTGGATATTGTGCATTTTGGGCCATTGTCAGACTTACCAGACATAAAAAAACTTGCATTTTACTGAGTTGTTGAAATGTTTTGTCACCGCGCCTTTATGAAGAAACCCGGCGTAGTTAGTTATTATTTTTATGGCTTTTGACACACATTGATTTGCAATAATGCAGGGAATTGCAATTTAAATAAAATGAAATATTTATTTAAGGCTGCTTCTGGTCACAGGTCACGGCCAAAATCCAATATATGACCAAAAACAAATGCAGTAGTTGACCACTTAAAACTATTTTCTCTCTCCCCCTTTTCCCAAAAAGTGTGGTTTTACTGGTCAAGGGGTTATAAATGATCACTGAACAGGGGGTATATAAATAAGTCATATATTTTGGCTGAAAGGCGGAGCTTTCAAAACGGATTCCTTATCGGTGATTTCTCATCCTAACCCCAAATTTTCTCAATAATTTGCTACATCAAAAAATGAAAAAAAATGCTCAGGGCCATGTTTTGCGTAAGCTTGCTTATGCGTTTGGACTGTTGGAATTTTCAAGTAGAAAATTAGAGTTTTTAACTAACAAACATCTAAGGCATATTTATAAAATAAAACAAAATTATGAAAATATCGGGAATATTTTGAGGGTATTTTAAGATTTTTATCTGGCTGACAAAAAGATGGCTTTTATCTCCTTTTCTATCCCTTTTCATAACAAAAGATAGGGAAATCTTGGAATAGGGATGAAAAATCGCCAAAAGGATGGCGTTTTTGAAAGCCTGGTTTTTATGTTCAAACTGGTAATCAAAACTAGCGCTGAACCTCAGTTAAATATTTGATTATTTTCAGTGTAAATTTCAGGTCCGTTAGAAACTGACAGAAGAAAAAAGTTTGTGAGAGCTTGTTGTTCAATTTTTTCATTTCAAAATTTTAATAACCCATTCATTGTAAGATTTCTGAGCCAATTTTTTTTTTGGAAATTTTAAGAATTTATTTTATCAAATTTGTTTTTTCATAATAAGGCTTCCAAAAGGGATGCATTTTTGGCAATTTTCAATCCATATCTCCAATTTTAGCCTATTTTCGCATTGAATAGGAATAAAAAAGGGGATAAAAGCAAAAGTTTAAATATCAAATGAAAAGCTTCAGCGTTTTTTCTTGAGTTCTCCTTCTCTCGAGTTGAATTTGGAAAAGTCAGAGCACTCATAAGGAAAGGAAAATAATGGAGAGGAATAAATAAGCAGGGAGACACAACGAATGGAAAACGCGAGGTGAAAGCATTTATAAAAAAGAGGTTAGCGGAGAGTATATCACCCAAGACGAGCTCTCAATTTGTTACTGATACTTTTTTTTTGTCTTTAATTGCTGTCGTCATTTTGATTTATCAATACGTTCCAGTTATTTTGTAAATCGTAACAATTGGCTAGATCGATGAGCAATATTTGAGCAAAAAAAAGTTGTATCAGATTTGTCCGTCGCGCGTTTTTGGAAGATATATCTATTAAGGTACTTGCTTGGCTTTTTAGTCAGAATATTTACATAATTCGGCTTTCGAAAACGACTTATCCGACGGAGCACAAATTTTTTTTTAGATTGATTTGCATTTATTTTATGACTTTTTTGTTACATTAACCCGTGTGAGCACAAAGCCTTTATAAAGGCTTCTGCATATTAAAATCATCTAAAAAATGCAAAAAAACATTCGAAAACATTATAAAGAATTTTGCAAGGATGTCAAGAAAATAACTTATTTTTCTTTGGAAATTTTGTTCAAGTATTACGGAGGGTTGATTTTTTGAGATTTTTTTCCAATTTTTTACTTCTAAAAAAATTAAATGCGACTTATTGCGTCAATTATAATTTGAAATTAGCCAGTTTTTAGGAGAGTGTTTTGTCCATGGTTGACACTCAAAACAAAATTAATTGGTATACAGGAACAGATATTTTTTTTCAGAAGGGATATCCAAAATTTTCCAATTTTAAGTATTTCACAAAATATTTTAATTATTAAAAATGTAATTCGAGCAATTAAAATTATTGTCCAGAAATATATCAGAAAGTGTACTAATTCTGCCTATTATGGAAAAATAAACCATTTTAATGAAATGATGTTTTCATCAAATTTTAGACCTATTTAAAATATTTGATTGATTATATATCCCGTTATCACCTTTTTGGTTAGATGCGTAGCCACAACGTTAAAAGTCACACGTTAAAAGGAGTAGTGGCTACGCATTCTAACCAAAAGGTGATAAAGGGAGTATAGATTCATTATATAGATTATTAATATAGACTAAATCAGGAAAAAAAACGATGACAAGGTCAGATCCTTGTGCATCGATTTTCAATAGCAAAATAATTTGGACACCCCTGTGAGTTGTAATTTTTTTCCCCCAAACCCCCGTTGGATAATGCTGTACTTGCTCTTATCATTAAAATTTTCTAGAACTTAAAATCAAAATTCTAGACATATCAAAAATGTCGATGCAAAAATATTCGTTTGGACTTCCGTATGCAAAAAATTCAACTCCAACTACCTTGGGTATCTGTAATACGCGCTTGAAAAAAAGCCTGTATAAAGGCTTTGTGCTTTGGCGGAACTTTTTTTCTGTGCTCACACGGGTTTAGAAAGTAAAAAATATAAAGTAAATAATAAAATGAATAAAAATTGGTCCGAATCGGAACACTTTTTATTTTTTTCTGAGGTTACTGAAATAACTGAGAGATTACTTGCTTAATTATCAGTTTTTGTTTCAAAAAATATAAAAATGGTCTGATTTTTTTTTTAATTTGTGCTCAATTTGAGCTACCGAAATATTCAATCGGATGAGTCGTTTTTAAAGGCCGAATTATTTAAAAATTCTGAATAAACATTGGCTGAAAACGCCCAGCAAGCACCGTGATAGATATAACTGGTTAATGTTGAAGAGAAATGTTACAAATGCATTGAATAGCAAAATCGGTTAAATCTGTACAATTCACATACCGAGTCTGTGCTCAGAGCAATCCTATTTATTTTCGAATATTTAAATTCCTACAGTGAATTTTCGAATTTTTGTTACAGACAGTTTAAAATGCGCAATCTGTACAAATATTAAAATTTCAGAAAAAATAAAGCATTTTGGTTCTTTTTATTCAATTTTCACGGTCATCTCATCAAAGGAAAATATAAATATTTGTCGTAAAGAGTTATGAGGTTTGGAGTTGTAAAAATACTCAGCTTTTACTGGAGAGGATATAACCGAAAGTTTTCTTTTAAAAAATTAAGCTATATTGGGCATTTTCGGCGATATGTGGACAGAGAAAATTTTTAAAAATTTTAAACGTGTAGGCGTTTGAAATGACGTCATGTGACGTCAATTTATATTGTTTTTTACCGTGGGTTCGAATAAAGTGAATCGCAAAAAGCGTAGAATTAAGTACTCCGCCAAACGCAATCAAATGAAAGTTGAAAAGAATAAATTTGTGAAAATTAAACCTCAAAAATGTCGTCATTCATGACGCCCACAAAATAATTTATAATAGAAATCTAAAAAGAATTTGGCGATATTGAGCATTTTCGGAGATATTGCCACGTTCGTCGATATTGGCACTGAAAGTATTTCAGCTCAAAAGCGTGACATTGCGTAGGTTTATTAGCGACAAGAATTTTCTAAATAGCCTACAGCACAATTATGTTAACTCTGAGACGAAGTGACGTTAAGTTAAGGTGACGTTTTTTAGAAGGGTAATGTCTGCAAACAATTTTTTGATGACGTAAGTGAAAAATGTAGAAGGAATTATTTGTTCACAATTGTATGAGAAATCGAATAAGCAAACTTGAAACAAATTTTGATGAGCGGTTTTTGAATAAATGGTACCAAACCGGCCAAAATACCACCTTTTTAAGGTTATCTACTGTATTTTTATATAGTCAGACAAAAAAAACAACAAATTTTTTTTGCTCATTAAGAAGCCGCTTAATTTGACACACAAATAAAGTTGATCGGATATCTGATTAAGGAGAAAATGGTACCTCCGTTTTCGACTTTGCCGCCCTCTAGTGGGAGAACCTATCATATAAAAGCGACGAGACTTTCACCAATCGTTTTTTTGAGGATGTTTAAGTACTAAATCAGCTTTTCAGCCTAATTTTTTTTGCGGACACTACCCCCTTAAGGTCGCAGGCACTCGATCTACAAATATTTTTAAGGATATCAGAAAAAGTTTTGTTTTGCTGATCTGTGAGACAATCCTACAAATCCTGTTCAACACAAAAATAATGATCGATGTGAGGAAGTGCCCAGGCATTTAGGTTTTTATTTTGCCATGAAATTATGTTTTTGCCTTTTTTCACTTGTAAATATTACTACTGCGTTTAAGATTCAAAACAGGAGTATTTCGGCTGCTACAAATCATGCTCCAAATAATATTCTCGATGACATGATCGCCTTTGATTTTGAGCACCCGATTCAAAGTGAGAATATTTTAGGTTCATTACTAGATGCGGTCGATACTGAGCCCGGTAAGTGAAATTTACGTTTTTCTTATTATCGATTGCTGTATAACTTACACTGACTAACCATTTATGAAAACCCACTTTCGCGAAAAAATGGTTTCCATAAATAGTAATGGGTTTCCATTACATGGTAATTTTAGGCAAAATTTTAAAAGTTGTTTTCAGCCGAAAAATTGAAAAAAATTGAAAATAATTTTGAGTTTTTTTTTAAATAACATGTTCAGGGATCAATTATAGCCAATTATTGATCCCTGAACATATCATTTATAGGGCAGCCGAAATCAACAAACTTTTTAAAAGAGTTTGAAGGGAATTAAACACCAAAAACAGTGTTTATTTTACTCAAACATGCCTTGTTCTTCAAAAATGGTTTCCATAAATGGTAATTCCTTGTTTTTCAAAAATGGTTTCCATTATCGGGAGTTCCCATAAATGGTTAGTCACTAAATTTACATAACGCGTCGTAAATACTTTATTTATTTTAAATTTAATTACATAATTTATAAACATAGAACATAGATCTTAGATAGAGATCCCCTGTTCCTCCGGTTCGCGTTCGTGTTTGACCCGCTTTTGATCAATGAGAGCACCGGATTTCAGTTTTTTGACCAATGAGAGCTTCAAAAAAAAGTTCAACTACGGACGCGAACCGGAGAAACATGGGATCCCAATCTTAGATATAACTTTTATTTGGTTCGTTTTGGGTTATTACTTTATGATCGAACAAAAGTTCATCGGCAGATTTTGCGAGTGAGGAATCGAGTCGGGTGGCCAGTGGTTACGGACGTTTTTGCTCCAAGGTTTTTTGACATTTTAGGCCTATTTCTTATTTGACGACGGATTTAAAAAAATTAGATTTCAAAATTTGTAACTCCCTCGATTTTGAATAGTTTTCTCGATAAAAAAATCGTGCGAATGACTTTTCGCTATTGTTTTGAGATCATAATAAAGTATGAACCGACCAAGTTGTAAAAATATAAAATTTTACTGTGATTGAACTCATAACTATTTCAAGGGTAACCGTATGGTATTGCTTGACAATTTTGTCAAATTATCTTGGAGTATATATTTGTGTCGTAAAAAAATAAAAGTTTTTTGTCATAACGGGAGCAAAACGGAAGCAAAAATGTGACATGCTGTATTTTTTTTTTGTTTCTTATATTAAACGAACAACATAAATAGAAAATCTGTTAGGGAAATATAAACTATATCAAAAAATTTATAAATCCATCTTCTGTGTTTTTTTTGGTCAGATATTTTAAATTGGAGTATTTCAAGATATTTTTGATAAGATATTATAAATTTATGGCAATTTTTATATAATATAGGTTTACAATTCCAAAACTTTGCAGCTTAAATAAGACTTAATCTTGAGAATGATAATAAATCGAAACGTAGATAAACAAATTTCTATAGTGTATGTCTTTTTATAATTCCAAAACATGAAATTTAATAATTTTGATTCCTTAGTGTCTCAAATTCTTAGTGTAGAAATCGAAAAGAAATACGAACAGCTTGAAAGAGATCTTGAACCTTGTGCATCTATCATTTATTGGGATGTAAGTAACATATTGAAAGGACTTGACATAAAATGCTTTAGGTCAATGAAAAAAGTGTATTCTGAAAACATCGGTCAATAATTAAACCGTGATTTATGTAAATTGAAAAGATATCATCACAAAAATTGTGCGAATTCTATCTTCTACAAGTGATTTAATTTTCTGATATCTGATACAATTATTGATCAGCCCAAATCTGACCAATGAAATTGAACGATTCTGAAATCCAGGGTTGTGATTGATTGCCAGTATCCCGCGTTGTCTGTACAATTTCAATAGTCACGATCTGTCAACTGAGGCCCTTTATCCAAATACACTTATTTCTATAAAACATATGAAAAAAATTTAAATCGTTTTTTGGTTTGTATTCTTATTTCTTAAGGTTGTAACAAAAATGATGTATTTTCAACTCCGCACTCTGCAAGGCGAACAGTGCGAATGGTATTATATTCGAGATCCCGGACCTATGGACTGGCTCATCGAAAATGCTGAAAAAGAAAGAATCGAAGAAAGAAAAAAACGAGATATCAAATGTTAGTTATTTTTATCATTCAGTTATAAATTGAAAATAAGTGATTTTGGATTATAATTTTTAAAAAATAATATACATTAATTTGTTAGCCAAGTTTTTTGATCTTTCGATCAATTTTTAAATAATCTTATACAAACGCTCAATGAAAAAATCTGTAAGTCTTTTTTTCAAACAAATATTGCTCTATTGTCTAGCCATGAAGCAATTACAAATTATGTTCAAATTTTATAAGTATTCGAAAAACTTCAGGATGATGAGAAAAAAGGCGAATTTATATTTTCGAAATTTTAACGACCAGGAATAAGTCTGTTATTTATTCTTGTTTTTCTTCAACAAAAGTTTAATAATTTTTGAAGATTTCGTAGTACTTACTAACGATTCAAGAAGTGGAATCAACAATTTTAAAGTTTGACCTAAAGTATGCCTTTTTTCGTGCGAAAAGTTGAATGCTTCGGAAGAATTGTTTATGATTTAAGGTGAATTCTTCCGGGCCTTCCTTTAATTTTTTCGCGAAAAAAAGACATGCTGTCAATTGCTTTAAATTATATCATTACATTTTAGACAAAATTATAATCGTAGCAAATTTTCTGTTAAGCGTTCTTATTAGATAAGCCTTGAATTCAATAAAAAATTATTTCGAAATTAGTGACAAAAATTAATTAATAGGCCGAGTAAAAATTTACAAAACCAAAAATTTCTGATTCATTTTAATATCATGTATGCAGCAAACAGTTAAGCATACAGATTAGCATACAGTATGCTAATAAAAAATATTAAAATAAAAAAAATTTTAGTACCTGGAGAATGTGTGAAAATGTTTTTCTACAACTGGAAGACGAATAAAATTACAAAGGGAGAGATTGTCAACGGAGTGTGCAATTTCAATCTAACCGTTAGTCTCATTATATTCAAAAATAAATTTAACTGAGGTAGTTTTTTCTTAAAGGAGGCCACCCTTCTCATGACGATTTCGGGAGAACCATACATGTAGAAGATATCGAGAAATGTTTTTTTGCATTCAACTGCCAACTGAAAGCTCCATGGAGAAATTTTTTTTCCTTTTTTATCGGACAACCGGTTCACCGGTAACCGGAGATCTATTTATAGGCATTTTCGGTATAAATAGTTCAAGCAGTTAATGTGTAGATAATCGTGATATAAGAACGAAAAAGCATAGAAATTCAACTTTCCTGCTGATTTTAAGAAAAAAATTTCTGGCCTCACCGAGATTCGAACCTACCGAAAATTTACTTTCCGGTTTATACCGGTGAACCGGTTGTCAAATCAACTTCATAAAATTTCTACATTGAGCTTTTTTAGTTGACAGTTGAATGCAAAAAATCAGTTCTCGATATCAGCTATGGTTTTCCCTTGATAGTCATGAGAAGGGTGACCTCCTTTAAAAAAAAACTACTTAAGGGTGCCCATTGTAAATATAAATTGAAATTGTCAGCTATGTCACCGAACATCTTTTAAGCATTTGCATTACAGTATGTGTTTTTTTTACTTGCTAAATGAAAATTGTTATCAAGGTTATTACGGCCAATAAGAAATGAAAACTAGGTGAAATATATTTTCAAACCCTTGACATCGGCTTTAGCCTATAGCTTGGATTTCAAAATGAAATCCACTTAGTTACCATTTATAATCAGCCGTAATTATCTAAATTACAATTTTTATTTTGCAAGTAAAAACACATACTGTTTGTTAAAATAAATCTTATGGTTTTGAAGGAATTCTTGTTTTTCGAGCTCGGCTAGCGTTAATTAACCTCTTAAATGAATACAATTCAGAATGTTTTTGGAGAATGTGAAAATTTGTCTTTTTGGAATACACATGAATTTATTACTGGTGAAATTAATAGCAATGGTATCTGTCATATGAAAAGTGGGTCAAGAAGTCTTAATAAAAATGAAGTATCAAAGAAGCCAAAAGTCAAACGTAAGATAAAATAAAATCACGAATCAAAAAATTGGGTTGAAACTTTAACCAGAATAAGGCCTCCTGAGTAAAAAATAAGCTACTTGATAACTAATTCCAATTGATATATTTAATCACTTAACACTTTAAGGGGGTTGTGGATGCTGAATGTTTGAAATATGCAAGCAATTCAAAGTGGCTTTTATTCATCACATGACAAATTTTTTGGAATAATTAGCAATATATTTGGTCCGCCTACTCTTCACGGTTCGATTAAACACAAAACAGTTGTAAAATTGTTGACGGTCAAGGATATTATGTGCTTGTTTATAAGTGCTTTCTTTTTGTTCTCCATCAACGAAAATTTTTTAGATGCTGCATACAAATGTGATGCAATTTTCAGGGGTTGTTGTCCAGTTGAACGCCAAAAACTTGCCTTTTTGATATTTTCAATTTTTGGTCAATCTCTCCGAAAACAACATTCAAATAGTTTGTGGTTTTTTCATAATCCTAGAAAATTTTGTTGAAATATGTTGAAAATGAGAATTTTAACCCGGAAATGATATACAGATTGACGCCAGATGCTTTAAAACCAGCCCGAGATAAATTCTATCTCCCCTTTGCTCTCGAAAAAAACACCCTAATGTTTTCGAGCAAAAAATAAAAAACCGTGCAGAGTTGTCCGCATCCGAAAAATCTAGAAGTACCTAAATTTTCAGAATAATAGGACCTGCTTATTGAGTATATTTCTTGCATGGGTGGCACATTCATAATGTTAATCAGAACGCTCGACGAAGACATCTGTCACGGTTATTGATTCTCTAAAATGTTGCGAAAAAACTTTCAGCGATTTGGGTCATAATTTTCGAAAATTAAAGCTTCTCCTGCTTAAATATTTAGTAGGTTTTTTATGAGTTATTGTGAATAAAAAACTGGACTTAGAGAAATTCTGTAATGTCCCCAGTGGGGGACTCCCCATTCCGCCAAATTTGAGAAGTAAATGTACATGTTTCATTTCCGGTCATCCTGAAGCTTTGCAAATGCATTAACATTTTGAATAAAGTTCGTAACTGCCAGAATCTAGCAGCCAGATCAATGAGCAATATTTCAGAGAAACAAAAGTAGCTTTGTACATGTTGTCCCAGAGAAAGTTCTTATTTAGCAGGAATTAGCAGATCGACTTGAAAAAAATAAGATCGGATCAGTTTGAGGAGTTAAAAATACTCACTTGATCGAATCGGTCCGAAAAAACTCAACCCGATATAAATTTGTCGATCCCTGGTATAAATATTAAAATAGTTTTATTTTAAGTTGAAGAAGTAACCCCTGAATCGATGATTTCATATAGACCTATGAACACCTTTAGCATGTCTATCAGACTTATTGTCATTTTCACTGCAATCTTGGCTATAAAAGTGGTTTTTGCTCCGATTCGAGAAGCCTGGAAAGTAAAACGAAAAGAACGAGTCGTCATTCAACATCACCCTTATGTTCTGCCAAATCAATTTGTGAAAAAACAAATTAGTTTCATTTAGTTCTCTTTTTCAGTCATTTTAATAAAACATTAGATTTAGTTCACATCTTCTAAAATTGTCGCTTATATTTTTGTATTGACCCTCGCCTGTGCAGGATGTGGCGCGAAGCTACGTGAAGAAAAGTTGTGGGCTTTAACTTACTGTTTTAAACACATTTTTAAGTACTGGTTATTAGTGCTGGTTGAGCCATGAGTCTTGTTGGAGTGTGAAAGTGTGTCCACAGTCAGATCCAGTTCTTTTTTTACATGTTCAAACGTCGGGATCAAGCTTTCCAGGTGAGAAAATTGATCACGAAGAAAAAATTTCATTATGAAAAATTTTAATTTTGACCGCAAGGTGGCCAAATCTTGTATTGAAACCTTATTTTCGCTCTAGCGCCTAGGGTCTTACAGCAAATGAGCCATTTGAGTTATGTGATAGTTATGAATAAACAGAAAAGTACATTTTGGGAATAAATTTTCAGAGACCAGAATTTTTTTCTCAAATATCCGAGGGGCCGTGAAATATTATTTCCATTTGCATATATTTATTTACAGCTTCTTTTAAGGGGATATATCTGTCTGATTAAATGAAGGCCTTAGAGGCATTAAAAATGCTCCAAATTGATACGTGGTGATAATTAAGTGTACTAAGAACCCAATCATCAAAAAACAATTTTC
>SCLH01000557.1:463181-499786 GCA_004367855.1 Oikopleura vanhoeffeni | reverse complement strand
AAGTCGAAGCACTACACTCGTGTGTATAATTCAGCCTATCACAGCCTAGAGCCTCTCTATCACCATCTCAAAATATATACGTTTTCAACACTGAATTATACACACGAGTGTAGTGCTTCGACTTCGAACAGAAAGAATTGCAACAGGATATATATGATAAAAGGATATATAATATATCCTTTTATCACACTTTGGTTAGAATGCGTAGGCACAACGTTAAAAGGAGTAGTGGCTACGCATTCTCACCTAAGTGTGATAAAAGGATATGTTTAAAATTAAAAAATGTCCTTTTTTGACGTTTGAAATTTTCAAAAACGGCCGAATTGGTTAATTTTGCTCAAACGTCTCTAAATTTTTATATTTAATCGTAAGAATAAACATTTGATGTTAATCAGTGTTTTTCAACGATACTTACTATTTTTTCCAATTACTACGAAATTAACTAACAATTATTTAATTGACCACAATTTCTTGATGAGGTTAAATTTCGCGTACACAAAAAGTTTTTTGTACACTGCATAACATAAACCTACCCCTACTCGTATGATCATCGCAACAAAAATTCCCGGAAACATTTTCATCGATAATTTTTCATGTGGACTTTTTCAAAAAGCCTATCTTAAACTTAAGAAAAATGGTAGGGTTATAATTTTCAATTCAAATCTCAAGAATTATTCTTAATGGTTTTCAAAATTTGATTTTGCATGGATCACAATAAAATTATGAAAGTGTATTTCTAACTAGCTTTGTGATTAAGATGGGTGAACCCAGGGTGAATAATGAAGCATTCCCTACACAGCGCAACATTGAGAAAAATCTAAGATAGCCATTTTGTGTGAAATTTTTAGAAGATTATTTTTTTAGAATTTTTTGACATAAAATTTCTTATTTTTGGTGGTTCCTGATTGGCTGCAAAAAAAATTGCTCAAGGTTTTGGGTCATTAAGAGACCTTCAAAATCCTTTTTTCTCAGGTTCACCCATCGTATTTCTGATATCAACACACCCTTACTTTAATTCTATACAATTTTTTTTATATTCGGAGAGTTGTTCACACCTACTCAATTTTCATAGCGAAAGATAGGAAAAATAAAAGTCGAAAAAAACACTATCAATAAAATGGTATACAGGAGGGGGCGCAATATCACCGAAAGTTTTTCGACAAAAAAATTCGGCGATATCGGAAAATTCGGCGATATGGGGACAAAAATAAAAATTTTTCTTGAAAAATAAAAAAAACACGTAAGCGTTCAAAATGACGTTATATGTTGACGTTATATGTTGATTTTTTTCAATTTTTTAAGAAGTTTTACAGTAGGTGAGAATGGATTTATGGCGGTAACCGACACGTTAAACTTTTTTTAAAACGCCAGTCCTGTTCTAACAGACAGCCTTCCGATACTGATATCTTGGAATATATATAGTTGATTTTGTCTGAATTTTTTCAAAAATTGTATTTAAATTTTTTGTATGATCGTACCGGTCGTGATACTGGTTAAAAAACCCAGTTTTTGACTAAATTCGTATCATTTTATTTAGTCATGAGATGACAAAAATTTTTAGTTCTTATAACGCCCACTATAATTAATTTTTTAGGAAGTAAAGTGAAATAGGCAATGTAATTTTCGGTCTATTCGCTCAAAATCGGCAAAAATTACATGTTAAATTGACTGTTTTGGTTGTATTGAGAACTTATTCAATTTCATTTGGAGCAGTGCCTCCAAGAGCACTGATGTCAAATTTATTTTATAAAAAAAGCACTTTTTACAAATTGTGTGTTCCAGGTTAAAGTGGAATTTTTTTTACAATATCTTCTTTAGTTTTTTTTATGCGAGACGTTCAAAGTTTCGGTTGCGTCTGATTCGCCAGATTTCCCAATTCTTGATCAAATTTCAAATTTTTTTTCAAATTATGTTTATCTACTAATTTTTTCTTATAGCTTGCATGACAAGAGAACCGACGCCGAAAAAATAATAATTATGATATGGTCTTCTCAAAATACAGCACGATTTCGAAAAAAAATCCAAATTTTTTGAAATTTTTTTGTTCAAAATTGGTTCTTTTTTTTCTGGAATGAAATCGACAACAAAATTTCGAATGCCGCAAGAATTAGCTTCGTAGCATGTGTAGATCTCGAGATAAAGACCTCCGTCGGTTACCTCCTAAGCACCAAAATACGTAGAATTGAGTTCTCCACCGAACGCAATCAAATTGAAAAGAGTAAATTTGGTAAATTCAATCTTAAAAATGACGTTATTCATGACGCCCACAGAGTAATTTGTTATATAAATCTCAAAAACATTTTGTGAAAAAATCGTGAAATTGCGTAGGTTTTTTTCGGCGATAATAGACCGGCGATATCGCCCCTCCTGTACCTCCTTATAATATGCTAATTATATACTGAAGTTTGCATTTTTGTCATGTTAATTGTTCCGAGAAAACAAGTGCACTCAGAGTTTGTCTGACTAGTCTAGTAACGATCAAGGTGCTCGGACAAGCTGAAGTCTAACACAGTTGACAGTTTATTATTATGCACATTAAAAATATAATCGCATACTGATATTATTTATTAGGGTTAGCACAGGAAATTATCAGGTTGTTTTTGATTGAGTTTTCGAAATTGAAATTTTGGTGGAACTCCGTGGCGTATATTTGTGGCAAGGATAAACTTGTTTCTCAAACATATTCACCTTATCCAGAACATATCATACTATCTTAATTATATGTCAAATGTTTTTGGTCGATAAAAATTTTGATCTTGCTTTTCAATTTTTTTTCTCGAACTTGATGCCCAAATCCATATTATATCAAAAAAGCTCAAAAAAATTATCGTGTTAAAAAACAAAAGATTTTATATGGACCATATAAAATCTTTTGTTTTTTAACACGATAATTTTTTTTTGGAATCATGAATGAGTCATATCCCGTTATCACTTTTTGCTTAGATTGTGTAGCCACAACGTTAAAATCACACGTTAAAAGGAGTAGTGGCTACGCAATCTAAGCAAAAAGTGATAAAGGGATATTATGAAAAAGTAATCATGTTCGTAGGTTTGATTTTGAAATGAATTGTACGGTTTCCGTAGAAGTGATCTAGACAACAACATGTAAATATCAACCACCGCTTAATTACTCGGGTGTTCTTTAACTCGAATTTGAACTTATTGATTGCGTGAATGCGTGGGTGGTTATTTACCCGTTTTCGAAAAAGTAATTATGACAGTCATAATATGACTAATAAATGGTTAAAAAATCTTTTATATTTCGTTATAAAACTTCAGTCGGCGGAAACCAACAGTTAAACTTAATCTTGAATTTTCTTAATTCAGCATTTTTGATTACATTAGTTTTGAATATTAGATTTTTTATTTCACAATTTTTTACTTCAAATTGGTTACATTTTTCCATTTACGCATTTCAACAGCAAAAAATAATATTACCGAAAATCTAAACCCAAATCTTGGAACACCCTAGTGATAATACCGCAGTCTTGCGAATACGTTAATAAAATGAGATATTCAGTATTATATGATCATCGAAAGACATGTCATTTTTAGATTTAGAGAATATTCAAGCGAGAAAACCAACCTCTGGTGGAAGTAATGCTGTAGTAGGGTGAGAGTTTTAAACGACTTTTGAATCTTCTTTTATAAACTTTTATTTTTTGATAAAAGATTGAAACAATTATTTGGCTTAGGTAGTTTTTTTAAAGCAGCACCGAGATATTACAAAATGGACTTACGACTTATAACCTTTCCAGCTTATGACCACTTATAACCCGCTTTTGAGCCAACGCTTTAAAGGGTCTTAAGGGGGAAGTGGTCGCTGATTTTATGAGGCCTTAGGGGCAATATTAATGCGCCAAAATGACCCAAGGTGATAACAAAGTGAACAACCAACCAAATCATCAAAAAATTTTTTGAAATTTTCGTGTTTTTTTGATTTTTTTTCTAATTATCATTTTCAAAATGAAGTTCAAAAATAACGTTTGCTTCAATTTTAAGAGGGTATATCTGTCTGATTAAATGAAGGCCTTTAGAGGCATTAAAAATGTCCAAATTGATACGAGGTGATATTAAGTGTACTTAAGACCCCAATCATTCAAAAAATTGTATTTGGAAATTTTCGCATTTTTTCGATTTTTTTCCTAAGATTTTTAAAAGATGAAGTTAAAAATAAGTTTTGCCTCGAATTTGACCCTAAAACTTTCAGAAAATATCGACTTGACGTAAGCCAACTTTCTCATCAGTGTTTTACTGGCTTTCTTTTGAGTCTACTTTCGAAAATCGAAGCCACTTTTTTTTCGAGTTTTGAGCTGGGGAATTGCAAAAAAAGCTCACGATTGGGTCGATTTACAATTTGTTCTTAGGAATACTTGATTAAAAAATTGAGCCATTTGCAAAATATATCGTTAGGAGGAGATGATTTTTGAAGTCTGAAATGTGAAAAATCGTCGGTTATTTGGCGTTCTAGAATTGTTTCGTTGCCTGATCAAAAAAAGCTCGACGATAAAAGATTGGCATACTTCCGTTGCGTGATCTGTGAAAATTTGAGCTCAATTGATATACCGTCTGGAGGAGATATAGTTTTGCAGTTTGGTAAATGACCTCTGTTACGATAACTGTAGCTATCGGTGTAATGATCAAAAATATTTGTGATACATTTTTCGAAAGATGAAGGATAGATCTACAAAATCAGCATTTTCGCGTTTTTCTCATGAGCTCTTAGTTTTCAGAATATATCACCTGTGAATATGTCAAATTATCCAGCATTACCCCTTAACCACTAAAACTTCAAAATATCACCTTGACGTAAAGAAACTTCTAATCAGTGTTTCAGTAGCTTTATTTCGAGCTACTAACAAAAAAATCTAAGCACTTTTTTCGAACAATTTTCTCGTTGGTCTTAATCATATTCGAATTTAAGGTCGAAATCGCAAAAAAGTGCTCGAGTTTATTATTCGTATTTGTATAAGCTAACTAGTAAACAAAAATGAATGGAATTTTATAATTTTTCCTAGGAGGAGATGAGTTTTTCGACAAATAATTGCCAAAAAACGGTGGTTTTCTCTTAAATTCTGGAAAAACTAGAGCGAAATTGAAAAAAACTGGTCAAATTTATTTTTGATCTACCACTTTTACAAGTTATTCAAAATTCAGCCAATTGCAACATAAAAACCTCGGAGAAGATAGTTTTACCATTTTGGTTTGGGTCCTTTGTATCGCCTTATGTGTGGGGGAGTGTATGCATGCAAAAAAAGTTTTGCTACATCTTGCACGCAAGCTAAAGGCTAGTTCTACAAACTGACTAATGTCAATAATAGAAACGACGCTCTAGTTGGCTAATATTTTCATCAAGAAAAAATCAATTTCAGCGACCAGTACCCCCTTAAGGGGGTGGTCATGTCTGATTTTTATGAAGACTTTAAGGCAATCAGAGTGCACCAAATTGCTTCGGGATGTCTACAAAATGTATTTCTGATCCAAATCCACAGAAAAAATTTCGAAATTTTCGCGTTTTTTTGATTTTTTTCAAACTATTTTTTTGAGAATTTAGTCAAAAAATATTTGTTTAAGATTTGACTACTAAAACTTCAAAATATCGGCTTGACGTAAGCCAACTTTTCTGCAGTGTTTTACTGGCTCCCTTTGAGCCTACTTGCGAAAAAATCACGGGCATTTTTGTTTTCGAAATTTTTTTTGTTTTTTCGAAAAATTATATTTTTTAGTATGAATAAAAATTTTGAAAAAACTACGAATCTTAGGCATGTAACAAGGTGTGTACTTTAAGGAATTTGGCTTTATTTTGAAACTAAACCTCGGAGAAAATAGATTTTTAAGCCAAAATCGTGAAAACCGCCAAAAATCGTCGGTTTATTGCACCGCTAGGATAATTTAATCATCAAAATGTAAATCGGATAGCTACTAATCTTAGTCTCTTATTCAACATATTATGTCAACTTTTGAACAAAATTTTGATATATGGTCTCGGAGGATAAGATTTTTAAATTCGCGAAGTGACCTCCTGTTTACAAACTATGTGACGATGGTGTAGGCATCAAAATTTCAGCTTGACCTTTGATTCACAAGATTAAGGCTTTGGTCTAAAAATTGGCATTTTTGGAATTATTGTTCAAGATTCAATTTCCTGAAATAGCTCTGCAAAATTGCAAATGAGACATGAACACCCCCTTAAGGAGTACTGGTCGCATTTAGAGACTCGGACATGAAATTTTCTAAGATTATCTTTAAAATGTTTTTTAGAAAATATGTACAAAAATAAGTTGATAAGAAGTCTTTTTAATTTCATTGTCATGAAAAAAGTATTTTTATCGGCGATTTGAAAAAATATTTCATTCATTTTTTTTCCAAAATTTTGGAAATTTATGAGAATTTGTAATCGCGGTTTTCCAAAAAGACGAGAACAAAAATGCAAATTGTGAAACTTGGGGTTTTGCGCGTATCCTTAAGGATACGTATACATACCAGTTTTAGGTTTCTGCCGTCAAAATCCAGGGAGGAGTAGTATTTTCCCGAGGCACTCAAATAAGGCTAAAAACAGTTTTTGCTCATTTAAGCGCCGGATGAAAATTTTTTAGTTAAAGGGAACTTAGGTTTGGCTCACGTTCTCTGTGGTCATTAAAGCTATAAAAGTATTCTTTATCTTCAAAACTCAGGGAGGAGTAGGCTTTTGAAGTGCAAAAATAGTGCCACTTTTGAAAGGTCGTTCCTGATTGTCGGCCAATCAGAGAACTTCTATTTGTTTTGTGAAAGCAAGATTAATGTTCAATTATCCCTAAACTGAAATACATATGTTCGTGCTGTTTCTAGTACTTCATTGAGGCGACGCTGAAACACCTGTTTTTGGCCTTAAAATGCGACCAGTACTCCCATCGAAATTACCGAAAAAACTGTTTTTTTTGCGAATCAGCGGTGAACTGGTAATCAACCGAAAAAAGAAATATTTCACACCATTACAAATTCGGTCAAGATTCAGACCTTAAGGGAGTGGGTGTCGCTGATTTGAGCCTCTTCCAAGATCATTCCCGCCAAACTAGCATAGGTGATATCCAAAAACATTTTAACTAACAGAACTCAACCTTCGCGGTAATTTTTACTTAAGAGTAATCTGATACAATCCAATAAAGGGGGTGGTGCAAGCAAATTACATATTTTTTTAATCGGCTGTCTTCTGAACGAACTGAGAATGGGAAAAGGTTCATTTTGCAATTGATTTCGAGAAAAGCGTTCAGTTGGTCATTCTAAGAAAACCAAAAAAAATATCGATCGGCACAAATGAGCTCTACAGGCACTAGAAAAGTGCCAAAATCAATTCTTAAAAGTTATGTTTGGCTTCGTCTACTAACCGATTCTCATAATTTTTTTCAATAATCTTTTATTTTAATTATCTAAAGACTGTCAAGGGCGAATTTGAAATTTCCAGCTAAAACCCGAAAATAACGATTTTTCTGGTTATTTTCCAATAAAAAATGCTTCAAATTTTTAAGAAATTAGACTAAAAAGAAAGCCAGTGAAACACAGACGAGAAAATTGGCTTACGTCAAGACGATATATTTTGATGAAGCACCTTTTTTCGGAAATTTTTCTTTAAAATGACCAAAAAAATCATATTTCGAGTTTCAGCTGGAAATTTCAAATTCGCCCCGAGAGTCTTAAGATAATGAAAATAACAAGATTGTTTGAAAAAAAACCATGAGAATCGGTTAAGGGGGTGCCATAAGTCCTGCAGATGGTACATTTTTCAGAGCGATAAATGAAAGAAAAAAATGTAGAAAATTATTTTTTAAAATTTTTATCTTCAATAAAAGTGTCCATTCTTGCAAACGTTTATATTTTTTATTTCTTAACATAACTGACTATCTGTGAAAATACTAAAAAACACTTCTCATTGGAACTCCCATTTCCAAGTTAACCCGACCATAGAATTTTTTTTTGAAGGCGTAATAATAAACTTCAGACATTGTCGGGTGTAATGCGCTAAAAAAGTCTTGTTTTTATGTTGCTCATTGAAAAATTTCCTTAATATGAAATTTTTTTTCCCATGAAAAATGGTCAAAAAATGGCAAAAAGTAGAGAAAAAACAACTTTTTTTGAGATAAAAATTGACCTTCAATTGCGTTTTGAATTTAAAAAATGTTCTTACTATCTAAAGAAATGGCGCCTATTACACCCACAATTTAATTTGGAATTTTTGACCAGCATAAAAATTCTAAACATTTAGTGCCAAATGGCACTTATCGAGTGTACAGCCGAGTATTAAAAATTTCATCGATAGTTTGGAAATGAAAAATCGCCGCGACCAATCATTAGTTGACATACGGATATTAATAGATACATAAAAATTAAATAATGGTTCTACCGATTTTTTATTAATAATTCGAAAAACCACAAATTAAAAAATTTTGGACATGATTTGCGGAAAATTTTCATAATATTTCCACAAAATTCGACAGAAGATGAAAAATAAAGATTTCATGATTTTTTCAAACGGCTGTCAGAAAATATCTAGGTGTTTTTGAAAAAGTTAAAGTAGTCATTTTTTTCGTTTTTGTCACAGATGAAAATTAAAAACAGAAAAAATTTTGGGCCGAAAAATACGGAAAATTTTTATATTTCTTTTGATTTTTTTCAAATTTTACGATTTCAAAAATGAAAACTCGCAACTCAAATCTTTTCCTAAAATGAATAAAAATAATTTCATCAAGCTGAAACATATTTATATCGGTTCAGCTAACTATAATAAGCAAAAGACATATACTGACTTGTATTTGCGTAAGTTATAATGACTCCAGTCCTGCAGGGTTTATGGCACCCCTTAATAGACGAAGCCAAACATAAAACTTTTTAAGAATTGATTTGGCACTTTTCTAGTGCCCGTAGAGCTTGTTTGTGCGGTTGAATATTTTTTTTGTTTTCTTTAGAGGACTAATTGAACTCTTTTCTCGCGATCTATCGTAAAATGAACATTTTCGCATTCTTAGTTTGTTCAGGAAAGCCGATTAAAAAATATTTAATTTGCTTCAACCCCACCCTTAAGGGGGTTCTGAATGTGAATTGCTGTAATTGCTGGGTATTTGTAACCACTTCAACAGTCTGTAACTTGTGATTAAAATGATCAAACATGAAAATGAAAAAAATATATTGTTCCTGTAAACACTTTTCATGATTTTATAAAAAAAAATTTCTCATTAGTAACAAATTCGTAAATCGTATTACGAAAAACGAGTTTTAAAAATGCACAATTTTTGCCCAGCAGTCAAAAACTCGAGCAGTAATATACGAATTAGTTGAAAACTTTCAAAAATAACACGGAAACATAACAGTCGAACAAAACTGTTGTTAAGAGATAATTAGTTTACGTTCAGGTGATTAGTAAAAATGAAGAAAAAAAAAAGACTTTCGTAAACAGTGCAAAATCTCTCTATATATTATTAGAAATGATTTTTATTAAAGCGAAAATATTAAGCGAATAAAATGCTTACAAACTGACGGATTGGAATTGTGTCAATTGCATTGATTTTAATTGATCAATCAAAAGAGCGCGCACCGCTACTCTTTTGATAAGTCAAGTGTTATTATCATAATAAATAATCAAGAAGAATTCTTATTTCTTTCAATTATGCAGATAAAAGTTTTTAAACATATTTCTCCTGCTCAATTTCACGGAGAGTTCAATTTTGGCATTTATAATTAATAAAAATACGAATTTAATTTTTTTCAAAATAGTCATATTTCGGTTAGAAGATCTAAAAATAGATAACGGGAGCGAAATAGAGCATTTTAATTAGTTGCAATCGATTCCTAAGCCCGATTTCCTTATGTTCGATATTTTGTTTGTTCAATTTTATTCAAAAGAGAAACTTGACTTGTGCAAGCAAATTTACATTCAAACCCCCCTTAAGGGAGTACTGGTTGCTGGTTTAATCAGGTCTTTGAGCGCATCGAAAACTGCCTTCCAAATTGATTTTCGGGTATTAAAAAGGTCTATCGACCAGATTACCGAAAATTTTTTTTGAAATTTCCGCGTTTTTGGTATTTTTTTCAAGTATTTTTTTGAAAAAGAAGTTCAAAACAATAAAAATAACGTTGATTTAATAAAACCACTAAAAATCCAAAATATCACTTTGACGTAAGCCAAATTTCTGATCGGTATTTTTGTGGCTTTTTTCTGTTCCTACTTTTGAAAAAATCGAAGCACTTTTTTTTGAAATTTTTTACATGGGTGCTCCAAAAAATCATATGTCGAGTTTGGGGTTGAAATCGAAAAATCCGAGACACAGTTTTGTTTGGGTGTTAACTAGCGTTCAAAAAATTTGACCGAATGTTCTACAGTATGTTTTTTTTCGTGCAAATAATCGAGAATTATTCGGGAGAATTCTCCCCAAATTATAGAGGATTCACCCAAATCATTCTCTTTTGTTCGCACGAAAAAACACGCATACTGTTATTTTTCCTAGATAGTGGAGATAGTTTTACCCACAAATAATTGTCAACAAACGGTGGTTTTTTCGATATTTTAGAAAAAATTTAGTGAAATTTGGTAAACTGACCAAGATGAAGTTTGGCCTACCACTTTTGCATGTTATACATTTGCATGTATCAAAATTTCCAATAAATTCGACATAAAACCTGGAAAGAGATATTTTTATCATTTTGGCGTTGGTCCTATTTTGTCGTTTATGTGTGAAGAAGTGTATGCATACATAAAAAAAGTTAGATTTTTTGTCTCACAAGCTAAAGAATAGTTCTCAGAACTAATAGTTCTACGAGATGGCTTATCTAACAAGTATCCTAAAAGCTCTGAATGGCTGACGTTTTATCCAGAAAATTCAATTCCAGCAACGAGTACCCCCTGAAGTGGTCACCTACTGTATTTCACTAATAATGTATTCAGTGGTATCGACGCCAACACTTTGTTTATTGACTATGAGAAACTGCAGCAGGAAATGAGAGTTGGTTTTTATATTGGAATTGGATTTATAGGATTTTGTTATGTCGTCTACAGCCTCAAGTAAGGATTTTTTTCTAAATTTTTGATTCAAGTTAATTATGAGTCGATTATAAATTTGAAAGGTTTGTTTGTTTGAGTCGTTGCCCGGGGAGCACTCAAAATAACAGAGAGAAATATTTAATTCTTTTCGCATTCTGATTTGCCACATAAAACCGATACCATTTCATGCTCACAAGTCCCACCCGTGTATAAATTGTGAGCATAACCTGGTATCGATTTTATTTGGCCAATCAGAAATCGGCGGTCAATCGTGGGCATTTTTGAAATGACTCGTATAGTACTTATTTTTGCACTTGGTCAAAAACCTATTTTGCATTGTTTCGAACATTTTTGATGATAATCTCATCACTGTTTCTTAATCTTAAATATAAATATATGTATTGGTAGGCGTTATTATGTATTGCTGAAATATTCTTGAATATTTTTCCCTGTAAAACTCATTAAAAAGTTAGATTTTTACGAGAAAATATGATGATATTTGAAAGGCCGTAACTTACGACTCGTAACTGATCTGTCAAGCAATCAGTGATCTCCAATATTTTTCAGGATATGTTAATAGGAACTATTTTTATAATCAGCATTTCACTTAAAAAAGTGCAGGAAGATTCTACTCGAACAGCTTAGTTGCAAATATATTTCTCTTTGGAATTTAATAGTTTGGTTAAATCAAACAGTGGAATTTTCTGAGAAAAAAATATCCTTTTTGTACTTAAAGTTCAAAAATTGATGAGTTTAGAACTTATTTTGAACAAAACTCATCGTTTTTGGACCTTTAAATGCAAAAAAGATACATGAAGATTCTGTATAAATAAGCGGTTTCTACCTTCGAAGCCAACAGTAATTTGGAGAAAACTTTTTTGTTTGAAATATTTCAGAAAATCAAGCAGTGGCATGCCATGGCACATCGCGCGCAGATAGATGTTCGAGGTTCTAAATTTTAAAAACCGGTTCGGGCATATTTTGATAAATATCCCTTTAACACTTTTTGGTTAATCTAAGAAGTGTGGGCTGAAAGGGGCCTCATGAGTGGCTAAGAGGGGTCTTAGGAGTGTTCGGATTGGCTCTCTCAGCCCGCAACTCTCAGATTAACCAAAAAGTGTTAAAGGGATATAGCACCCTCAGACAAAACTGCCTCTGAGATGTTTTTCTTTCTGATTATACACCTGAATATTTAATTTGGGGTAATTTTTAAATTCCAACTATGAGGAGGTAGCTTTTGCGTATTGAAATGATGGTCTCGTAAAGATTACGAAATTGTGAGCGTATAAATGCAAAATTGTTTGAAGATATTTTTACACGCTGAAGACCAGTTTTACACATAGGCTTCAAACGCCTTATTTTATTCTTTAATGATCAAATCCTCTTTATGAGACGCAAGACGCTTTTGTGTGACTTAATATTTCTGGACATGAAAAGAAATGAAAAATGTTATAAATAATATTGATAATTCAGGTGGAGTTCAAATTGATTATAATCTTAAACTTATTCAGGAATTTATTGAGATATCAACTCACAGTCCGAATCTTCAAAAGTTCTCAACCAAGATTAGTTATTTGTCCGACCGCACCTACTGTATCTTCAACACACAAAACAATTCTTGAAAGTTTCTGTGGAGTAAACATTTTTGTTGCTTTTCAAAATGCCTATATTTTTTCTATGAAAAGTTGGTGGCAGCAGAATCAAAATATAAATTTACGAAATATTAAATTTTTTTGGTATGTTTCTATTTTTCAATTAAACCAGTTTGTTTATGGTATAAAAATGAAATTATCAAAATAATCTCAAGGTGACTTTTGTGGCAAAATTTCAATTAATTTGACAATGTCGCGGTTTCATGACAAAAAAGCATACTAAATAAGTATTACTAATTTAAAATTTCATAAATTTTTTGAAATTAAGTTGTATTAAATTGTATTTTCAAAGTTTTGTTAAAAATAATTTTTAATGTCATAATTTTTGAGTTATTAAATTTATAATTTCATATTTTATCGAAAATTTGTAATAAAACTAGTTATATTTGTAAAATTTTGTTTGGAAGATGCAACACATTAATTGAAATTGTGTCCAAAAATAACTTAGAAATAATGTGCAAATGCCCAAATCGACATTGCAAATAAATATAAATTTTGACATTGTGTGCATAAATTCGCACAATGTTAAAATTAATATTGATTCATGCGATGTCGATTCGAACACTTCCTCCCCATGATTTTTGTTTTTTTTAATTTGTAGACTTTTCTGTCTTCTCATTTTTTTATCAAAAAAAATGGAAAAAATAGTCTACCAAAAATGTGTACTCCAATTTTTGGCCCGGCGGAGAGAAGGATCATTTTCTTCAGAACATGAAAGATATACGGAGAACAAAGGGAGATGAATTTTGTCTGGCATATTCAGCTCGGGCGTTTTCCGCATTACCTCAGATTGGATCAGATTCAATACTTTCGCTGATGACTAGGGTTACATGACAATAACTTTTGGTTGACCTACTCTGGTTTTGTCGGATATAAAAATTATTGTCATGCGAAAAAAATCATTTTAATTGAATTTTTAACAATTACTTTTTTCCTATGAAAAAAAGGAAATGCTGATAAACAATAACAAAGAAATTATCGGTCTGACAATTTTCATATATAGAAAGGCAGAAAAGGTCAACCAAAAAAACACAAAAAAAGAATTTACATTAATCATAATTCATGTTAAACGCAAATATATCGATAAACGAGCATCAGCGGAGAAGTCAAGCCAATTTTAATGATGCGAAATGCGAGAATATGATTGATTTGCCGCTCAAATTGAAGCCATTACCTATTTCTGAAATTCACATTTCGGATATGCTGCAAGTATATNGTGGCTACGCATTCTAACCAAAAGGTGATAAAGGGATATCGCTCTTTTTTATCTTTCAAATCAACTTGACTTCTCCGCTTAAGGGGGTCGGTGCATTTTGGCAGATTTGCACTTTTTCAATTTTTTTTGTCTTCATGGGAAACTTTTTGCCACCTCATAATTTTCAAATAAAAATTATTTCAAACGTAAGTTGCCACTTTTGGGCTCACTTTGTATAATCTGTTTTTTTCAGATCGATTATTTTTACTTTATAACTCGTCTTTAAAATAAACACTCTAAAAACGCGCGTTTGGCACTTTAGGTGTCTAAATTACATTATAATTTCTTTATTTTTTTTATTAATTAAAAGCTTCAGAAAATGGTCTCGATCACCATCGAAAATGTATATAATTTAATTTTCATATGTTCTACGTCAAAATCAATAAAATTTTCTAAAAAGACAAAAAAAACAAAATTTAAGCACATCGAAGAAATATTATTTTCCTGAGTTAAATTAGATCAAATTTGCGTGGTGAAAGTCGTTACCAGATTAGGCAAGTCTCGTTAATAAAATTTTTTTTATTTTTGAGTTGGAAGAAGGGCTAAGTTACATTTTCGCGCAACCGTATTCATTCAAGAAAGTATGAATAGAGTATAACAAGAGCGAAGACAAACAAAACGAGACATATTTGATTAAAGATAAAGAGGCATTCTCATATTTTCAGCTAATGATTCCGAAAAAATTAGTTGTTAAAAATGTTTGAACCAGAAATGAGGAAAAATTTTTCAAAATATTTCCAAAAAGTTCAGACCAAAAATCTCAGAAAAGTGTCATTATGATTTTTCAAATAGCAATATAAAAATATGTGGTCACGTAACGGCGAAAAAGTTTTAAAGTAGCCATTGGAGGAGTTTTTTTTCGTGGATTTTGAAAACAAATAGGCACAAAATATCTTGAACACAAAATAATGGCATTTTTGTAATGTTCGGAACTTTTTTCAAAAATTTCTAATTTGTCGTAATCGGAAAAGTTTAATTTCGAACTCAAAATTTTCTTAAAAAGAAAATAATTCGAAAAATTCTGTGAGTTACAAAAGTGCTGGTATGAGAACATTCATTTGTGGGTTATATTGAGAAGAATATATAAACCCAGTAAAAAGGTTTTCATCAAGAGCCCATATCCGCGGACGAAACCTTAATATTCCGTATCTGTCAAAATGCACCGACCCCCTTAAAATTGTTAATTCATACTTCAACTTCCGACAAAAAATTCATGAAAATAATTATACTTGAAAGTTTATATGAAAGTTCATAAATAAAATTTTTAGTTCAAAATTTAGATTTCACTACTTGAAGCTTCTCCCAGATTTTTAAATTTTGTTTTAATTGCCAGTTGTCTAACCCCAGAGATGACAAACACGGAACTAGCGACCGATATAGGCTCAGTTTTTCATTTTCTGATATTTTTTGATCAGTTGACTTCAAAAAATAGATAAAACATGAATTTTCTATCCAGCATATCAGAAAGATTAAGTAATAACATCATTTTATTTGCTCTCTAGCGCTTGAACAATTCATCATTATATCAAAGTTTATCGAATGTTATGCATGTATACTGTTCAGAGGGTGTGAACACAAAAAACTTGATAAAGTACTAGACTGGGAAATAACCGCCCCTAATTGGTCCACAGACAGACTCTACACTCATTCATCGCTAAAAATCCCTATTCTGCACCATCATGATGTCTCTCTCCGGATTTTGTGTTCACTCCCTTTGAACAGGATGTTATTTATAAATGAACTCGGAAAATACTTCCGTGGTGTTTTAAATACGCGAACAAATTTTAGAAATGAATTGAAAACTTGTGGATCAGCAGTCACCAGAAAACACAAAAATATAATCCAAGCTACATCTAAAGCCGAGTTGAAGAATGCTAGGTTGAATAAGGCAATACTGGAATTCAGAGAGATGACTCAGATGTTAGCTAATGAACTAAACGAAAAAATAGATTTATCAGAAGATTTACAAAAGCCATGAATATGCTGTCTCACTAGGCTGTTCGCCGTCAGCTACACTTTAAAAAACTAACTGCATGAATAATACATGAAGAATAAATTATTTTCGAAAAAAAATTAATTTCCCATAAAAATTTTCAAAATGTTTCTTTAGAATATTCGTTCTGAATCTATCACACAGGATGTTTCTTAGCGAGGGCCACGAAAAGCTAAAATGTAATGATTGGTTCGCTAGAACATCCAAAATTTCCGGTCTTAGCGCCTGAGTTGAGGGATCATAAATTTCTTATTTATAGCGTNNAAAACATTTTCGCTTGAAAAACTACCCCTATAAGTATATTTATAGACTCATATTTGGTCCCAGTCAAGAGATAGAAGAAATTTATCTTTTAACCACCAGGTGGTGTCGTGTGTAAAAATAAATAACGCCAAAATATTCTCCTCCGAAAGTTATTCTAAATGGATATTTGTAGATTATTATCTGGGTAAAGTGCCGTTTTAACTGCATAAAACAAAAAATTGCCTCCAAATAATGCATTTTCAGTTTGATAAGAAATTTCTGAACATCACCAAAATTTTTTTTAAAAATTGAAAATAAGAACTTTCAGGGGTCTTTTCCGCTATTTCGCTGGCCAAAATCACACTTCCCTAATATATGTTTGGTCTCTGTGATTCGAAACACACTCGTGCAGGGGGTTAAGGAGGTTGTAGGGCCTTCAAATCAAATATTTAACATTTTGACACGCCTATAACTTTTTATTTACTGATGATAGAGACAACAAAAATACATATCGTGGTAGCTCAGAACGTTAAGCGGATAACAACTCATAGATGACATTGTTATCTGTCTTAACCATCCGGTTAACCTAGTTTAACCCTTGTGAGCACAGAGCCAAAATAGTGACTCAAGCATACCTAAAATCATCCAAAAAAGGCAAGAAACGGGATCGTAGAATCTTTTCTATCAAACACATTATTAAGAATTTTGATTCGGTACCAAAAAAAATAGTGGAATTTTTTTCACATGTTTGGTGCCAGATTACCGGGATTTATGAGATACAATGAAATACAAATGTGAGATTGGCAAGTTTTAGGATAGTGTTTTGTGCCTGCATAGAAGTTAAAATAAAATTATTGGTATCCAGGGGCATATATTTTTTCAGAAGTTAAATTTCTAAATTTTCAACTTCAAGTATCCCATGAAAAAATTTAATTATAATAAAAATGAATTTAAGCAATCAAAAATTGTCCACAGTTGTACTTCATTACCATATTAACTTGCAAATAACAAAAAATATGTGATACAGCAGGTTTTGAGCGAAAAAACTTTCACCTATCCGTCGGATTTTACCTATCCGCCGGACGTCCGGGAAGATACGCTCTGATTGATCAAAAAACCAAGATCTAGAATTTATAATTTAGTTTAAAAGGGTAGTCAGCAGTGTTCTAAAACGGGATGAGTTTTCAATCCCGATCCCGCCCGGTCCCGACTCATAAATTTACTAGAAAAATTACAACAAATTCGCACTGGAAATAAATTTATCAGTGAAATAAAAAAAAATTTGAAATGGAAAATAAAAGATAATGTCGAAAGAGACACTATCGCTAACGAAAGGAATTTCATTCGATAATTTATCAAAAAATGCTCCCACTAGATTCGCGTTTGTCTCCACATTACTGCTATTTGCTGCCTACCATCGATTATCTTTGACGTTAACCTCAATAAAAATCAAATAAAAAGTTAAATAAAGTATTATTCGTCAAATACAAATTTATAACCTACCGCAACGTTATGATTCACCAGAAATGCTTTTCTATGAGTATAATCGGTTTTCAAAATAATTTTTAATTACTTCACATAATTAATTTTGACCACGGAAAAATTTTTTAAAAACTCAGGAGACCCGAATCAAATCCGATCCCGCCCGGTCCCGACCCTAAGTTCAAAATTTCCAATCCCGATCCCGCCCGTCCCCACCTAAGTCGAAATTTCCCAATCCCGATCGCGTTTTGAACACTGGTAGTCAGTAAGAATTTAGGCTTGATTTTATGCTTATTTCATCACAAATGCAAACCGTGACCGTTTTTAAAACATCAGAAACTACTTTTTTGAATAATGACTCACGCCAGTAATTCGAATAAGCTTCTCTATGCATTTGGTTTAATTTATTCAACCAAATATATAATAAAATTTTTATTAAAATTAATCCAAAATGATTTCTAAAAAAAAATGACCACTCCAAAAAAAAGTATCACTTATCGCTCATAAGAAAATTAAAAAAGAGCTAGGAAATACACAAGAATTATCTAAAACTACTGAGGGTTATTATCAAACTGATTTTTTGAGGAAAATCAGCGAAGTATTACAGACTCGACTCTAAGAGGATCATAAAAAACGAAAAAAAAAAAATATAATGCATCTAAGGGTAATAACGCCAATTATTGAATTCAGGCCAACTTTTAGGCCTCATTATGGAGCCAGATAATTGTATTTTCATTGTTAAAAGTTTCGGCTTCCTTACCGTATTCTTTTGAAGACTCACTCAGAAAAAACAGAAAATTCAATTCGTACAAGAAATTGAAATCCAATGATGGGAAAATATTGAAATTGGTGGTGCAATTTCAAGACAAATCAACGTACTAGATTAATTAAAATTAAACGCTAAAACTACAAATCCAATTAAATAGTTTTATTATTTATAAAAAGCTCAAATGGGCCCATCTTTGGGCGTTTGAAAACCGCCCAGCTTTTTGCTGAAAAGTTTTGAAAAAAAAACCCTATTTTTATGCCTTTCACCTATCCGCCGGACGTCAGAGAAAAAGTTTTTATTTTCAGATGCGTGGGGCGATTGCGGAGGCTTACGTAGGTTTTTGTGTGGGTTTCACCTATACGCATTCACCTATCCGCCGGACCCAGCTGTAATCTGCTTTTATAGGGGAAAATAAACATTTTTCATCAAAAATCATGATTTTTCCATCACAATTTTTGACTAATTTATAAATTACTTTTGATTTATTAAATCAAAGTGGAAAAGACTATAACATAGGCCAGATACTTGTGCATCGTTTCCGACAAAAATGTAACTTGTGAAGACAACTGTGACCGTAAATCACGTGATATGGTATACCTTGCTTTTCTCACTTTATTTTCCAGAACAAAAATTAAAATTTAAGAATTTAAAATGTTGGATGCAAAAAAATTTCGTTTAGTCTTCTTTATGCAAAAAAAATTGAAACTCCAACTGCCTAAAGCTTTCTGTAAACAACGTTCAAAGTACAGCCAGAATTGTGGCTCTGGTGCCCTGGCGGAACTTTTTTTATATGCTCACAAGGGTTAACCAAACAACCTTTTTTTTCTATAGCTTGTATACCGTGTTAAGTTCAAATTTTTGAGACAAAAACTGGTCACGACGGACTATGAGATATTCTCAGCTAACTTTTTCTGTTGTTTTTTGGAGAAAAAAAGTATAGCGGACAATGTATACTATACATAGTATTATTAAAAGACATACTAATTTATTTATCTACGTTTCGATTTATTATCATTCTCAAGATTAAGTCTTATTTGAGCTGCAGAGTTAAAATATCAAAAATACATAGTAATTGTTGGAATTTGGATATATTGATCAACGCTTGGCTAGGTCATGTTGAACTTGCTATTTTTTATTTTAACCAGTGGCGCTGCTGAGCTTGATTTGAAAAAAAGTACGAAATTTGAACTTTGGCTCACATAAGGTAGAATAACTTGGATAACTTGTTCTACAAAATTCCGAAATTTTAAAAATTAACCAAATTTTTTAAATTCGAATTAGGGCAAAACTAATAAAGTGATTGGAATTTTAAATAGAGAGACAGGAAATTCCCCTTATACGTAAAGCGTGGGTTCGCGCTGATTGGCTGATTATTTGACACGTCGGAATAGATCACATATTCAGTCTTGTACAATTTTTGACTAAAAGGAAGCGTCGCAAAATTCTAAGAATTATGGTTGGAAAAAAATTGTGCCGTTTTGACAGCCTAGGAGTTAAAATTTTGTATTGCCATAAGCCAATTTTCTTCTGCCAGTGGGCTAAACTTCCCGATGAAACATCCAAAATATCATATTTTGGGGTTTTTTGACCTAATACGACCGGTGACATGTCACCCTAGAGCTATGACTTTAAAATTTCGAAGAAAAAATGAAAACAAATTTAATTTTTTATTGTAACGTATTGATACGTATTTGAAACGTATTGTAACATTATTGATACGTATTTCACAGTTTTAGAATTTTTCAAAAATTGATCAATGTGGATTTTTTTCGAGACCCTATTTTTTAGTTAGTCTTTAGGATCAGCTTATTAGGATCACTTGCGTATCCTGGGTATGTTATTATGAATCACTGGATTCGACTGTGAGTCAGAGTCTGTGACTGAGTATCGACCGAATCATACAAAAATATGATTAATGTATGAAAATGCGAGCAATTCTGTTAGACTAAACTTCTATTAACTACAATTTTGTCTGAATAGTATTAAACGATTTGAATTTTTGTAATTTTCATGAACTGAAATATCGAAAAAAGTTTCAACAGTGATTTTCGAATGAATCTGAGAGAAACTGAAAACTAACCATCAAGCTATATATGGTCGCTGCATTTTTAAGAATGATTTTTGTTTAAATCTTGAGTAAACTCATGCGGCAGAATTTGGAATTAAAGCGTAGGTGGCGCTAATCGTAGTAATTGGAATGATATTTTATGAATTATCTACGAAAATATGCGTAGTCATCGGTTTTATGGGTGCAAAGCTGGCTTAAAAATTGCGGTTGGAGGCGCCTTAGCGATCGGACTTGCCGTTCTAGAGATCTCAGTTCCACGTCATTCTTATTTTTGACTGATTTTACTGATGGGTTATTTCACCAGAGGTCGCTAAAGGGTAAAGTCGAAGCTCTGCGGAGGTACATTTTTTGTCTTAATTACTTATAAAATCAACTTAAATTATGCCGCTGAGGGATAAGAGCATAATTAAGCAGACAATATCTGGACAATTTTTTATTTTTTTTTGTTAATAAAGTACAGCCTGAGTTTTCTCGTTTGGTCCGCTTTTTTTATTCCGCTAATATTGACCAATCAGAGACAGTTATTCCGTGTATTGACCAATCACCGCCGAGTATTTTTGCAGAAGAAAAAAAGCGCAGTAAACGACAAAACTCGGGCTGTAGATATCCTCAAACAATTCCAAGGCCAATTTTAAACTCATCGCTTCGAAAATATAACCAAAAGATTTCCCATGTTGACTTTCTAATGACGATATATGCAGCGATGAGCCAATAATGTTCATATGGAGCGCTAGAGGGTAAAGCTCATTTTGCTCTGTTATGCCTCTCGTTCAGATAATTAACTCGTGATTGCATATCGAAAATCCTGCCTATGCAGACAATTTTATTACTCCGTCACAAATAGAGAAATCTAGTAATTTCATTGGTCACTTTCTATTCTTGTGACGTAGTGATAAAATTGTCTGCTAGGCAGGATTTTCGATATACGGTATATATATATCATATACCGTCATTTGAATGTCGACTACGCAGAATCGTTGGGTATATTTTCAAAGCGATCCCGTTTCAGAACACGGATGCGATGGGCTTGAAATTATTTCGAGGTTATCTACTTTATTGACATAAAAATTTCAAAAATTAGCCCAGTTATTTTTTCGTTAATTTTGTTCTAATCCCTGGCATAAATTAAGTTGGTTTTATAAGTTATAGTCAGAAAATGTACCTCGGTGGAGCTACGATTTCGCCGTTTGCCGCCCTCTAGGAAGAGAACTGATTTTTGCAGAGCCGCGAGACCATAACCAATCGCCTTTCTCTTGGCCGATTAGTTATACCGGATATACACATAGTACTATACGCATTTTTTGTAGGAATATTTTGATAACTTATTACTACAGGGTGAGTCTTTTCGATTTCTCCGTTTTTTTACCCAGGCGGCTAGCCAAAATCTTAAGCAAAGTATAGGCAATTTTGGCTGTCTTCCCGCCTGGGTAAAAAACGGAGAAATCGAAAAGACTCACGCTGTAATAATCATCATTTCGGTATAAATGATAACCAATAAGTTTTCTGCAGACGGTGTTATCAAGGATAGTCAATTTTGATGAAATAAATTATTGTTGTAAAATAAAATAAGTGAAAAACGCGCAAAAAATCAAAGAACATTAACGTTAATTGAAGTCAAAAAGGCATAATTCACTTCAAGTGCATTGTACAATACAAATCATGGGTATGCTGGATTGTGTGGGCAACCTCTTTTCAGTCTAGCGCTATTTTTGGTCCACGCGGTAAGATAGAACTACCCCCGCACAAACATAGAGCAAATTAGATTTTCCGATTTGTTTTGTACCTAAATTATATCTCAAAATTTGTGAAAAAATAAAAAACTGAATTGGAATTTCATCAGATAATAGTTAGCTCAACAATACATGTAATCTTCAGTTTCTTCAAAAACCGACTTAAAATTTTATAAAAAAAATAAGAATAAATTGAAATTTCGACCTATAATCCCAAAATTTTCAGCATAAATCTGCCCCACCGTTTTTCTCAAAAAAATGTGTACGAGTTCAAAATAGTAAAATTAGTTTGATTGTAAAAGCGCGTTTGAATGTTCTTATTATTTTCCCTCGTGAAGATTGGTTGGGTTACGCTGCGCGCTCATTGGCCAAAGCGAATAAATATATTTTGCCACTTCACATAATCAGAGAAAAAGGAAAATCCGAAAATTAAAAATTTGAATTTTTTAACAGAGAAATTGGGTTTAAATGCCCCGCGCAAAGGGCTGAAAAATTACAAGAAATTATAGAGATTGATTTGACCTTTGAGATGGGTCACTTTGGGATATTTTTAGAAGGCCTTGTGAGGAAAAATTCCAAATAGAATTTAAAAAATTTTGGGAGGTCAAAAAAGTGAATTTTAAAAACCTCTAAATTTTTGCTCCAGATTAATATTTTCAAAACAAGATAAGGAAAACTTTGAAATTTTTGGTTAATAATTGGAAAAAAAACTTCACTTTTTGTTGGAAAAAATTATCGATTTAAAAAAAATATGGCCAAAATATCTTAGGACAGATTCCTAAGGACAATTTGAGAAAATTAGCTTAGGACAATTTGGGGAAATTTCACATGTCCTTATAGACAAAAAACACAGTACTGTAAATTTTGGTGTAAGACAATCCGCCTACACTATTAAATATCCGAAAGTTCGGCGAAAGGGACAATATAAATTATAATGCCTGTCAATAGAAAAATACTCTTTTCTGCGCTATTTGCTTTGAGCGCAGTAATTTCGCCGCAATTAAACTGCAAATTTCTCTAATTTCTACGTAAAATCCAGGAAAACTAAGATTTTTATTGACGAGGTTTTTTCTTTAAATTGCTAGGTTTTCGCGCCTACGTTGTTTTCATACCGAAAGATAGCACTAGAGAACCCGCCTCCTAAAAAAGTTTTTAAAATTTTTGAAATTCACACGAAAAATTTCCGGTTTTGAATTACTGAAACTTTCATTATGAAAGAAACAATTTCCAAAACTGATTTGAAATAATAATCAAGGGCGATGTGTTCCAGTTAGGGGTGGCCCAGTTAGAGAGCAATAACTGTACGATAAAAATTTAATCAAGAAATAATTGAAAAATACCCAAAGTAAAATGAATCAATTTTTTGAAATCGGATATTTTTCGTGTGAATTTCAAAAATTGTACAAATTTTATTAGGGAAGCAGACTCTGCTTAGCAGAGATAAAAAGTCATGGTAATCATTAATTATATAAAAATTGTGGTTATTATTATTTATGTTTGTTATCTGTTCAACGAATTACGTTGATTAAATTGCGTTCATCTAAAAAATGAGTATTTTTCTATTGACGGGCATTCGAATCTAAATGTAAAGTAGGAAGGGGTCGGCAGGACCGATAGTACCCGGGCCGGTACATGTATAAGTTTTAGAGGTAACAAAATCATAAAATAGGTACTTTGTCCGGACTCCGGACAGGTGGTACCTTCAATACGCCCAATTTTAGGAAAAATCTGATTTTATTAGTAAACGTTAATTCTTGAATAACTACCAGCTAAATTGTCAAAAAACGCAGGTCGATAAAAATATGTACATACTAAAATCGTTAAGTCTGTCTGCTTATACTGTTATCCGTTAATTAAATATGATTTTTTGATGTGTTAGACAAATTTGTCCTAAAGTACTTCTGTGTAACTTTGTTTTTTATAATCCCAAGGGCAGAAAATACTGACATTTTTGAAGACTCTTCACGAATATATTGAAGCACGGTTAAACTTGGAAATTTTAGATAATAAAGAGAATATCCTATTCTGAATAGATCAAAAATTGCGAAAAAAAAAAATTAACAACTTCTGTTTGATAAGAGAAAAAATCCAGAATTCAAATTTTCTGAGATTGATGATCATTTAAAAAACTTCGTTCGAAATTTTTGGATAAATTCCTCCTTTGATTTAATTGGTTCAGGGTTGAAACCTTTAAAAATTGCAAAACTTCTGGAAATATAATCATTCAGGCGATAAACAGCCATATTAACTAATTTTTGAAGGTTTTAAGCACGCATCAATTGGCTCCAATTATTTGTATTTTATTAAAGACGCTATATCAAATTTGAAATCTTGAAACAAAATCCAAGTGATTTTCACTTGTCAGAAGGACAGTTTAAAAATTTAGAATATTGGACATATGACCAAAATGTTTTTAAGATTTAATACTCCACCCACTGGAATCCGGGCTGGGAGAACTAGAAAAGATAGCCATAAACAGTTTATGCACGTGAAATTTTGGGAACAAATAATCAAGGATTTTTTGCTTGCTGTATTGATCACGTGACCAGAAATTAGTGATAAAAATTTACAGGAAGTCAAAGAAAATTTACCATCACAAATTCGGTCAAAATTAAGATGCGAAACACCGTTTCTTTCTATTTACTCTGGTTTTCTGGGAACAGATAAACCTTTAAATAATGTGGGTGGAGTCAAAATAGGCAACCTTATTAAAATTCGTACATATTTAAACCGGGGCTTTGTTTACATACTGTATGTATATATACATACTACGTTACATTCATAGTGGGCCAAATTAGTTTTTAATAAAACAATTATCATTAGCAGCTTCATTCGGACAGAATATTTCCATACTCGGTCAAATGCCTGAATTAATAGCTGCAACATGAAACTTTTTTAATAAGTTCCTATCTTCTGACTTCCACCAATATTTAAAGGTTTACTCTGTTTCCCAGTAAAACCAGAGTAATAGGAAAGAAACGGTGATGTTTCGCATCTTTAAATTTTGACGCCGAATTTGTGACTGCGTAAATTTTCTTTGACTTCCTGTAAATTTTTTCACTAATTTCTGGTCACGTGTCATACAGCAAGCAAAAATTCCATTGATTATTTTTTCCCAATATTTTCACGTGCCATAACTGTTGATATGGGCTCTCTTTAGCATTTCCACCATTCGATTTTTGGGCCAAAATTCGATCCAGGTTAAGGGTTTTGATTTTTTCAAATGTTAGGATTTATGTGAAATTTTATTAGCGCTGTGAGCATATTTTTATTTCGAAAATTGGGCGTTTTTTTGGTCAATATCGATGTTATTAGGCGAAAAAACACGGGTTTTAATTGGCTATAAAACCCCTTCCCTAACCTCTTCCTAAGTCTTGATTTTTTTTCATAGGAAAGATCATTTAAGTCTTTTTATTGATGATGGCCAATGACTATCTACGTTGATCCTGGTTTGTATTGAAATAAAAAATTTTAGTTAGAAATTTTTGTTAAAATTTCTAAGTATTTTTTGATTAATTTGGTTAGGGAATAAATTTTCAAAAAAAAAATTTTTTGTGGGCGTTTTCAAGCTATTTAAAAAATTCGAAAAAAAATTTTATTTTTTTTTCGAAAACATTTTTCAAAAAAAATTTTTTTCAAATTTTTTTTTTCATTTATAATCGCTTGAAACGCCCGCAAAAAACTTTTTTTTGAAAAATCTTTTCCCTACCAAATTTATCAAAATTATCCTTAGAAATTTTTTAACAAAAAATTTTCCAGAAATTCGTAAACATTTTACGTCCGACAAAATAGTTTCACATATTTTTATTAAGTAATGCTTTCAAAAATATTTTCATCTCAAAAACTCTAATACTTTCAAATATAAAATTATTCATATATTAAAAATTAAAGTCTTCAAGAATATTTAGAAATTTAACTAACTTATTAAAATCTTAAATATACTAATAACAAAAAAAATGTGAATTTCTTCTGTATTTAGCTTTTTTCTGGAAATCATGGATAATTTGAACTAGTTGGCGGTATTTTCATTACGCGTTAGGAAAGTTTTTTTAATCATTTGAAAATATTCTTGTCTTGTATTTTAAAGCATTTTAATCAAAATTTATGAGATTTTCAGTAATTATAAAAAGTACAAGTCTTCGGAAGATAAAAATCATCAAAATTTTAGGTTTCTGATAGTAACAAGGCTCTCCACGAACTCCCTGGCTTTTGATTCATACAGGTTTGAAATGTTGTACTAATAATCAGGGAGTAGAAATAGGTCTTTTGCGCGAGACCCTAAAATCAGCTACAAAAAATGTTTTCTTGGCTACTACGGGCGATTATATTCAAAATTTTAAAAAAGGATAGTAGAACCTGCGTATTTTGTTTGTTATTTAAAGTAAACATTATTCCTACCTCAACTCCACGAAACTCATTTTGCAGGAGCTAATCACTTACGTTTTTATNAAAACTATTTTGGCCCACTATGAAATGTAACGTAGTATGTATATATTACATATAGTATGTAAACAAGCCGGTATATGTACGGCGGAGTTCATTAAAATTCGTGAGAATTTAATTATAAGATTGATTTTCCTTTTCAAAATAGTCATTATTTCTAATCAAATAATTAATCCAGTTATGTTTAAAAATTGTTTAAGTAATCAGTTTGAGAAAATAATAATTAAATCTAGCATTTTCTTATAAATTGTGTAACTATGGTTGCTTTTTAAGTACAATCCGCCATTGTCAGCATGATCACTCAAAGGTCATGCGAGATATTTAAACCGATTTGTTTTTAAGATAAAAAAAAGTGTAATTAAACCCCCTGAAGTGATGTTAATTTATACGCTTACGTACTGGTGTGCCCCTATAATAAAACCTTCTATGTACACTATGACCCAAACCCCTTTTATATTTTGGCGTGTCCTTCTGTAACGAAAATATTGACGAGTAGGGACAATATGGATTAAAGACCCTCAGAGGACAGATCTTGAATTTTTAAATGATTCGAAAAAGGCGGGATACTAGCACCCAATCAAAACTCTGGATTTCAAAATAGGCCGATTTCATTTGTCAGATTCCGCATTTTTCAAATATTCAGGATCTCTGAGGGTCAGTAATCCATATGTCATTTTTCGAAAATTTCAAGGTTTTTCGAAAAAAAAAATGTCGAAAGAGGAAAAAATGGTATTCATCATTTTTCGGTAAATTCAACGTGAAGGATTTTTCTTTCAAATTGTTTAGGAAAAAGTCAAAACAGAATCAGTGTCACAAATTTACTTCGGTAGATGATATAGAAAACTATTTATTGATATCTCTTATGACCTTCGACTTAATATGCCGACCAGCGTTGGTTGTACTTAAAAATGCTACCTATGCAAACAAAATCAAAATGCCTTCTACATTTATGCTTGCGACTACGCCCTAGTTTTCTCTCTTTATTTCCCACAATTATAATTTCAAAATCCTCACTCTAAATGCGTCAGGAGGGATACGTTTGAAAATGTGTAGGTGAAATTCTTCCACAAAAATGCAGTCTACGCCATTTAAGTCAGTCCGGAAAACCTTGAAATAAATGCTGAGCTGGCAAATGGTATTTTGAGTTTGTCTTGATGAATAAAATGGAAAATTGCAGTTTTTTATCTGCTGTTTCAAATTTGTTTGGTTCAGCTCTCTCGGGGTGATTTAGAGCCGAATAAGTCTAAGCGGACAAAACCGGATTTTGCAAAGTGTCCGCTTAGACAAAAACCACAACTGTGTACTTACAATTATAAAGTNAATCAAGAAATTTCAACTTTTTTCATACGAAATATTTTTGAACTCATCAAAAAGTGCTTTACTAGCCATGTATCAAAATAAAACGAGTACCAAAATGCTTGTAATTTTCCATATTTTCATAAAAAAGGCATAAAAATAAAATTGGGAAAATTTGTTTCTAGAGCCTCATTTTTACGTTTTAAAATAAATCGAAACGATAAAAACAATATTTATAAATATAAAAATTTACAATTGTAAACAATAAGTTTTTAATCATTCGAGTCAATTTTACTTTTCTTACAGATGATCTAGTTCAACCAGCGTATGATGTATATAATCCATCTGTGTTTTGAAACACAGTTACGGAAAATTATTTTTTCTTTAAAATAGAACGTTTGTGGCCTTTTTGATTGAATGTAGGCGTTTTTTGTTTGTTGTAGTATACAGCCTGAGTTTTCTCGTTTACTGCGGATAATAAAGCACTTGATATTGAAGATTAATGTCGGAAAACATTAAATTTGCTTGGGACTAGGTTGGTTTTAAAAAAAAATATATAACTAATACAAACTTTCAGCGTGCAGTATTATGATTAATACTAATCATTAGTCACATGAAAAATAAAATTTTACATCGATTTCAAAACATTATTTTCGAAAATGTTCGCCAACGCATTTCGGACACCTAGAATTAACATTATGAGGGTGTGGCGGTATTTGTGTTCCCTAAAAAATAAGGAACACTGTACAAAAATGAAAAAAAATGGTCAACCCTAATGGACCCCTGTCGAATGTCATTAGCTACTGACTCTCATTATATATGTATAAGATAATATATAGTTGCATCTGATGAGTGTAAATATTGGCTCAGGGACGTCAACGATTGAAAAAATGATTTAGGTGACTTTTTTTTAAAAGCACCACCCCCTCTGAAAACCAAACGGTAGGTGATATCGAGAAACGGTTTTTTGTTTCTGATAGCCCAGAAATATTTTCGATTTCTGACTCCGACCGGTAATCACCGAAAAACACCGGTAAATTACGGTTTATAGAGAACTACCCATAGTAAACAGTTTAAAATGTGGTTGTGGTGGTAACTTTTCAAGAGAAAAATTTTGGCTTTTTTAGATTTGACACCGGACACCATGGTGGGCACCACCTGGTGGAGTAAACACGATATATTGAAAATGGGCACTGGTATGTTATCTGAACCTAAAAAATAGGTTCGGAGTCAGAAATCGAAAACATTTCTCTTCGGTTAAAATTTTTTTGGCTATCAGAAACAAAAAACCGTTTCTCGATATCACCTACCGTTTGGTTTTGAGAGGGGGTGGTGCTTTAAAAAAAATTACCTTAGAAATAAATCCATTGTTAAAAATTACTTTGAAAATGAATGAATAAATTCGAAACATGTCAGTACCTTAAATTTGATTATTTAAAACTATGATTAGAAATAAATGGTATAAAATTCCGATTCTTCAGATATTTACAGAAGTTCGCAGTCTAAGTTGGTTAATTTCGTCTATCAGGGAGACAGTCGTACTTTTTGAATTTGGTCCATCGCTCTATAAGGACAATATGGGAGAAATACCAAAAAGGTATATTTTTCCGAAATATCTTTAATTCACCTCTTTTTCGTTAAAATATGGACAAAAAAAAGGTCTTCAAATTTTTTTAAAACATAATCGTACATAATTAAGAATTTATGAAAAATATGGCGAATGATTTTTTGACTGTCTGGTCCAAGAAAAAAAATGTGACAATTACCAAAAATCAGTCTGTACGTTTCAATTATTTTATAAAGCGTTTTGAGAAAATGTTTCGATCTGTCAGAATTAAGGCACTCCCTTCATAACTATCGGCATTTAGACAATTGTTTTCAGACGTCTTAAAAAATCTATTTTCACTTTCCGCGACGTCCTTATTGATTTGGCTTGGGGACCCGAATCGATATGTCTTTATTTTGTATATAACTTTGTATATAAGCTGGCTTTCAAGGTGTTTTTCAGAAGTTTTTTTTATAAAGACACCAGTAATAATATGCGTTTTTGACATATAAGCGAATGGAATTGGCGGTTATTGTCTCGTCTTATGAGTAGAAATTATGACTAAACCTCGTTTTTATTTTGGGGTCCCTCTATAAAGACAATATGTACAAGAAGCGTCTTTAGTTTTCAAAAATTGCTACAAAATTCCGAAAACTTTCGTATGGAGTGTATAAATACAATCATTTATTGTAAATATGTTATTTTTCTTTAATTTCTAGGTTTATAAAACACATTTTTTTGGAAAATTATTTTAAATCACCGTTTTCAGAAAATTTTGACCAAAGACAAAAAGGTCCTCATTATTTTTAGCCTCAATAAATTTGTCTATTTATAAATGTCTACCGAATGCTTTCGAATTTTGAAGCATTGTTTGAAAACTGAGGGCGATATCTATTACGAGGACATATTGGCCACTTTTTTAGCCAAAATTTGTATATAATTCGGCTTTTGGAAAAGACCCACCCGATTAAGTTTTTAGATAGTTCAGACTGAGAACAAATATTTAGTTAACCCAAGGGTCCAAGGACGTTAAAAGCCTCAAATGAAGTTTCAAACGTCTCAAAAAGGGAGAATTAGCGCTCTAAAAATAAAATTAGCAAAATCCTAAATAGAGTTTGCTCCAAAAAGTTCAAAAATCTAACTTAAAATTATTTTCGATGATCCGTTCAAAAGTTATTTCTTCTTACTTTTTTGGCCAATTTCTCCAGAAAAACCTTTGATCGCTAATCCTTCAATCTTGTCAAACTGCAGAAATTTTCTGAGGAGATCACTTTTTAGGAAAGTCTTCGGATAATCTGTCATTCAATTAATAATGACTCTACTGTTGCTAGAACTATTGTTTTTTTCGCGAGTGATTTTTGAAAAAAAGAGAAAATGGATAAATTAAAGACTTTGAGAAAAAGGCTATAAACGTCATTTTCGTTGCTTATTTACGTACCCTTGAAAAGTTTATTTTAGTAATCTGATTTTAATAATTAATTTAATTAATTATTCTGAAATGTTTGGCCTTCTGCAGCAGAATTTCTGCTTATATACAAATTTAAAATGAGATAAATCCCATGTCTGGTTATCACACTATAAGCGCTCAAAGTTGAACCTCAAATGAGGTTTTGTGCCTCCACTGAAGTTTTTTTTCGAACGTCCAAGGGTTAATGATAAAAAAAAAATGGTCCGAATTGGACCATTTTTAGATTTTTTTCTGAGATTACCGAAATTGTTTAATTATCAGTTTTTTAAAAAAAATATGAGACAATGGTCTGATGAGGCGTTTTCAAAAGCCGAATTAAATAAAAATGTTGGCTAAAAAGTGGCTTATATGTGCGAGGAGGCCCCTTCATCGATATAGCAAAATCTCAGATTTTCCTTTAGATTAAAACCGTAAATTTTTTATTTTGAAAAACAAAATAATTGTCAGAAATATAAAACTAACTGTTACAAATTATAATCTACAGCCTGATAAAAAACTAGGGTGTTTTAACTTCAATTTTTATTTTAATTTCTATTGTTTCAGACTCTGTATTTAAAGTACAAATTGAGTAACTAATGAGTTATGGGATCTGAAATCAATTCAACAACTTTAACCAACCAGGATTCCAATCCTGGACAGAAAGCCGTTTACAAGCCACCATCGCAAAGATTCGCTCCTGAACAGGTACAGTGTAGTACATACCAGGCTTCCAAAGGGGAAGGCTATCTGGGAATTTTCTATCGCTATTCCCAAATCATCCCTATCTTTTGCTGTGAAAAGGGCTAGATAAAAACCAACCCTTTAGGAAGCCTGCGGAATCTGCAGTGCAGATACACATCAAAACACTTTTTTACTTTATTATTGTAGAAAAAGTTTTTTATGGACATGAACTTTTCACAAAAAAATTTAAATATACGTAAAAAATAGCGAAAACTGATGTTTTTCACAGAAAAAGTTTCTGGGATTTCATACCATTCAGTCAATGGGTTTGTGCTGATCCAATTAAAGTTATGGTCGTTTAAAAATAACCTTACACAGAAAAACAATTTATCGCCAGAATATTTTTATTTTTTCGTCGTTTTTATTTTATCTTTAATAGAACGTTTGTGGCCTTTTTGATCAATTGAACCCGTATTTTTTTGTTTAAGTATTGATAAATATTAATTTTTCGAATGTTGGTTAGTTTGAGCAGAGAATTGTATTAATAGAAGGTGAAGGAGACTGCGACTGACCCACGCGACTCGATGTCTAAATATTTCTCCTTTCATTTACTTCCCTCAAAGTCACCTGAGATTAGAACCGCGATCACAATAGCTCCATTGGACAATGTGTTGTGTATGGGGCCAAAATGGTACATTTAGCCCAAACAAATTATTTTGTATTAAAAAAAAATTGTTTTTGGTCAAAAACTTTTTCCGCTAAAGAAAAAATGTTAAAAATTAGTTTTTAGAAACCACAGTATTATTTATGTCATCAATAAGCAAAATCCAAGATGGTCGGTTACACCCTATTCGGGCCTAAATTTAAGTTGCATCATGAAAATTTATTTTGGCCCGAAACATAATCGATTTTTTCGTATATTTATAAATCAAACAGAATTTAACTTTTGAAGAAAATATAAACCATTTCAACGTTTGCTTTCTATATCAACGTTGTTTTCCGGTTATTTATTTTGAAAATATTTTGTTGTTAGTTCAGTGCATCATATAGACAGCGATAAATATTGATTAAAATCGCAATTCCATGTTTAAACTGGATAGAAACGTCTCTATCAACTAGATACAGCATATACCTGATGACATTTTTTGAAAAATAGAGTTTACTGTGAACTTTAAAATGACAGAAAGTCATTTTATGTCCTGTCGCACCGGCAGGATTTGTGGCTTTTTAGGATTTGTGGGTTTTTAAAGGATTTGTGGCTTTTTAAAACAAAGGTGGTTTACTTGAAAGCATATTACTAATATAAAACCTTCGTCTATAAGGACAAGATTGATATTTTTCAAAGATCGATTTTATTTTCAGATGTCATAATAATCTAGCAGCTACTGTGTTGTGCGTCTATTAAGACAATATGGCCAAAAGCTACGCTTTTAGACTTTGGTCTGTCCCTCTATAAGGACAAAATGGCAGAAACATCCAAAAGGCATATTTTTCTGAAAATATTTATAATTAACCTCTTTTGCGTGAAAATGTGGTTGAAGAGCAAAAAAATAAAGGTTTTCATATTTATGGGAAAAATTATGGTTCTTAATAAATATATTCTCAAATTTTTCTTAACTTATTCTCAAAATTTCGTATATAATTAAGATTTAAAAAAAATAAGGACACTATGGCACCAGTAGATAAGGTCAATATGGCAAAATCGCAGCTGTCCTTATCGACGAAAACCACAATAGCGCTATTTTTCGAATTTTCAGAGCATAATTTTAATGTGAATTGACACAATTTTAATTAATTTGACAAAGTTGAGGTTTTATGTGCTTTATACAGGTAGGTGGTGTCATGAAATTAATTTCAAAAATTTGTTGAAATTAAATTTTAATCTCAGAATTAATAATTTCATTTTTATTGAAAATTTGCACTACTAGTAGTCATATTCCTGAACTTGTGCTTGAACAGTGCAACAAATTAAGGTCGTTTTTAAGGTAGTACCATTAAGGATGTGGGCGAGGAGTATCTGTTCTGACAGAACCAGACTAGATAGCGACGGGTTTTTTGCATCTGAATCGTAACCAAATTTGTAGTGGTGAAAAAATTTTCCGTTGGTTCACCGGTTATTTGTCAAAAAATGTTTTTTTCTGTAATTTTGATGACTGATTTCCGGTCACCCAGGAATCAACCCAGGAAACCAAAAAACTTTTCCCAGTCGAAATCACAATGGTACTACCTTAAAAACGACCTACCGTAATTGAAATTGCGTCCAAAAGTAACCTAGAATTTATGTGCCAATTGGCGACATTTCTCGATTTGGACAATTCCCCTCATAATTTGTCTAAAATGACAAAACTGCAATTTTTTACGAGCACAAACATGCTCTTATAGAAGAACACGGAAGTGTATCAAAAATAGCATTCCAAATCATGATCGCGTTAGCCCCTCATTTGGTACAATTTGGTCGTTTTGATCTCATTTTAACCAGATGGTAATTTTTCAAAAAGATCGGCGATGCAATATTATACGGAAAAAATGAATTAGTCAAAATCAGAATATGATCACACAGGTAAAATAATATCTGCCAGCTGAAGTTATTATTTTACCAGGGCTCTGTCTTCTTGATCACACTTTAACGAGATAGTCAAGTTGTAATTCATTATTGAAACATAAATTTGCCAGTACTGAGAACTTTCGACGAGATAAATAAGCCATCTAAAAATCGACCTTTTTTCAGCATTTTTCAATAAATGCATTTGGTCCTTTTTTAAGATGGTGAACGGAGTTTGAGATAAGTTCGAATCGGCACATACGATATTTATGCTATTTTTGGGGGAGCTATTTTCGACAAAAAAACATCGAAAATTAATGGAAAAAAATAGTAAATCGAAAACCGGCTCTGTAATGACACTTGCCATCAAACGTTATTGTATAGTCGAAATTTTTTAAAAAGATCGTATGTTCTTTTACCGATTTCACCGAAATAAAATACCCTTCTAAAAAAATCGAACTTTTGCCATTTTTAACCGTTTCGAAAACTACAGTTTGAAATATTTTTGAAGAGGTTATTTCTTATGGGTCAGTAGTAACCTGCAGAAAATGTTATTCGTCGAGCGATCAACAATTTCAATTGATTAAATTTAATTATATAGTAAATTTTATCAGTCACAAATTCACTTTCAGTTCAAAATTTCTACTGAATTACCGATTGTCCAATAAAAACTGATTTTAGTAAAACCAAGGCTATTTTATTAATGAAGTCATGAAATTTATCGAAATAAATTTTCAAAAGGTTGGCGTTATATTTTAAAAATTACGATTTTTTGCGAATTACATTTTCTGTGAGTTACAGTAAGACCCCAGTTTATCCATATTTTACCACGTTAGTTCAAGTATCGCCGAGACTTGAGGTAATGTGATGCCTGAATTATAGCCTTTTGTATAATAGCATGGTTTTCAAATCAACTCAAGTCTCGAAGCCACTTGATACTCACGCGGAACATGTACGAACATATAAAAAAAGGATTCGTCTCTTTTCGAACCTTTTGATTAATTTATAAAGAAAAAAGCTTTTTCATAAAATCAATGACGAATTTAAAAAAAAAACATGCTGAAGCCTTAAAATGTTGATAATTTCTCTGACTGAAAAAAAATGAATTTTGCTTCTAGGAATACCGTTTGACTCAAAAGTGAACAACTGGTTATAACTAACTTTTTTTTATTGAAAGAAATCGAATAATCGATTCGCACCTCTGTGTCATCCGGGACCCATCGGGGTCTTGTATTAATATCCAAACGTGACGATCACATGATCCCTGAAAGAAAAATTTAATTTTAGAAGAGAAAAGTTCGTGTCAGGTTGAATGACTACTTTAGAGGTACGGAAGTATTTGAGTCGTGGACAGGTCCGGGAATCAAGGGACTTTTTTGGTTCATTTTTTTTAACAGGAAAAATGGCATTATACAGTTAATTACTGTTAAACTTGTCTTTAGGGGAAGTGCGTCTAAGATGACCTTATTTGCGTTTTTTGAAAAAAAACCTGCTATTTTTTCATAATTTGAGATAAATATAAAATTTTCACTTTATTGCCTAAAAGCTAATTTTTGAGTGAGGAGATTAAGATCAGAAGGGGAAAAAATTAGGAATAATTTATAGTCAACGTCGAAAAAGGTTTTTTATGGGTTAACATCAATTTATTCAAATAAGTCAACAATGTGACAAGTCAACAATGAAATTTTGAAAAGAAAATGCACGATACTGATAATCGCCTGATTTAATCACTTAAATCAGTCTTTTTTTCACTATTATTTGAGGGACCCTGAAAATCACACCACTTGATAAAAATAACTTTTTGAAACTTCATACGGTGTGAAATTCAAAATAATGCATTTCTATTTTTCTAAGATGGTTTGGTCGTCGGGTGGTTCAAATAACAGTTTAACCAAATGACTTATTTAATTAATACAGTCGATTATCGATAAAATGCATTCACTTTTCAAAACTTCCTGGTTGAAAATAAATCCATGTTGCCCTAGGTAGCTTTTTTTTTAGTTGTTCACCCTCTTCAGAAAATACCACGCGTATGCTAGAACGATACTTTTTCAACTCGTACAAACCTTTCGCTATTGCACGCTAGCTGACAAAATTTAATCCGCTGAATTTTTCTTTCGGTGTTTGACCAGCAATTCTACCGGATGTTTACTGCGAGAAAAAGCAGCAAAATACCGGTCGAATCGGCCTACAAAAGTACTCATTACGAGCACCCTATATTCTCTCCACGGCTCACCGTATGATGTATTCCGCACGGACAAATTTAAACAAAAGCCCTATTTTTAACTATTAGGAAGAATGATGGAAGACTGAAAATATTTATATAAATAAATTAATTATTAATAATTTTCTAGTTGCACTACTTAGTATGCTTCTAAATGTTTTGAGAATAATTTATTATTTTTAGCAGTTGACAACCATACTCCTTCTCTCTTTGTGTGTGGGGTGTG
>SCLH01000557.1:413504-446852 GCA_004367855.1 Oikopleura vanhoeffeni | reverse complement strand
TTTGTTTGAGCCTGCACATGGCGCGCGTTTTTCTTCTCTATTGGCTTTCGTGGTCAATTTAGAGCTTAAATTAACTTATTTCGGATTCCTGAGGACGATTTACCCCCCATGGAGGGCCATAATTTTTTGGCCCGCGTTTTGTACCCTTACCCGGATAAGTCCTTTTCAAAACCCAAATTATATAAAAAAAATGGCTAAAAAACTAGCTAATATGTGCCAGGATGCCCCGTAATTGATAGATAACAATATTGGCCGTTGTACGGCCCTCCTTTCTCGACCACTTTTTTCGCGGACACAACTCCCTTGTACAGAATTAAATATTGGCTCGAAGACAACCCACCAAATGGGGCTTTCTCCGATTTTTTTGGAGAAAATTTTCAGGCTTTTGGACCCTAACTTGATTTTTCACCAACTTTAGCATAAACTATATTTTTTAGTTGTGAAACTGTGCGAGCTCTTAGAAGGCGGAAGGAGTAGTGAAATGTTGACCATTATTTTCACTGAAACAAAGAAAAATGCAGATTACTTGGACAACTTTCTACATGAAAGAGGCTATCAAAGTACATGTATTCATGGCGATAGAAACCAACGGGAACGGGAGGAAGCAGTGCATTTGTTCAAGGTAGAAATATAATATTTTAAAACGGTTGTTCTAGCTATTTTTGTAAATGTATAAGATCAAACTGGATTGACGTTTTGCAAAAATAAATAAAGGTGACCATTCCTAATCAATTTCAACATAACTGGGAAAATTTTCGTCGATAAGTGTCAAAAAATGGTTTGCGTCTATGAGTACACCCTCTATAAGGACAGTATGGCCAAAACCTACAGCGTGAGGTTTTTTCGATATCTCCTCTTTTTTACCCAGACGGATAGACAGCCAAAATCTTAAACAAAGTATAGGCAATTATGGCTGTCTACCCGTCTGGGTAAAAAAGAGGAGAAATCGAAAAGACTCACGCTTTTTTATTTTGGTCCCTCAATAAGGACAATATGGCAAAAAATTCAAAAGGGTCTTTTTCCCAAAAAATTTCTTCACTATTTTTTTCCCTAAAATCTATAAAACACCTGTTTTTCGAAAAAATTTGACCGAAGAGCAAAAAAAAGGTCTTCACTAATTTTTCCCAAAAATATTTTTTATTTTTAAAGAATCACCTCCGAAACTTTGGCTTATGTTTTCAGCACTTCACCGTTATTTTTGAAATTTTTAGAGCAATTTTGAAAATAAAGACAATGTGGCATCAAAAGCCTACCTAAAAAAAAAGCGACCCAATGACATTATGGCAAAATCTCAGCTGTCCTTATAGACGCAAACCACAGTATATTTTTTATGAATTCCAGGAACAAATAAACGAGTTTCAAATTTTTTCTCAAATTTCATACTGAAAATACCTGTATAATAGATATCCGGTTACCAGTAAACCCGTTGTCTGATGAAAAAGAAAAAAAATTTCTATGAAGCTTTTTTAATCGGCAGTTTAATGTAAAAAAACATTTCTCGATATCATCTATAGTTTTCCCGTAATCGTCATGAGAAGGGTGGCCTCCTTTAAAAAAAGCTTTCAATTTTGGAGTTTAAATTTCGAATTCGTAAACATTTGAAAAAAATTTTCTTGAGATGTTTTTGTTAATTTTTTTTATAATTATTTTTTGGGAATCTACAAGACAAAACATTAATAATGGACAGCTTAACTTTTCTCGTACCGCCTGATTTTCCAGTAGCGATGATTTGTCGATACTTGAAGTGAATTTCGGCCAGATTTAAACCTTGGTATTGTATAATATCATGGTTTCGAATCACTCCAAGTCTCGACGCCACTTGGAACTCCCTCGGCGGGCGATCATATTGTTTTAAATGATTATTTTTAAAAATTCGTGACTTTTTTTTTGTGATTCAATCAATTGCCTATTGACAATGGGTCAACTCATCCTTGATCAAATGGCATTTTATTATCGCGAACGTTTACATTTCGGTGATATCGGTACTGATGCATACGATTCTTTTGGCCATTCTATAACTTTTCAAGCTACGTGTCACTGCACAGCCGTTTTTCAACTTTTAATCGATAATTATCGATGTTTTTCATGTCGAAAACCGATATTTTTTGTAAAAACGGCACTTGATCGCAATCGCAAGTAAAAATACGATATTTCTAATATTTTGGTTTATAGCGGACTTTTGCATCTACTATGATTTTTGTCTAAGCGGACAAAACCGGCAAATCTTACGTATTTTTTCTAAAAGCCCGAAAAAGTGCGAGCCTAAGCGGACAAAACCGGATTTTTACTTTAAATTTAATCCGTGATGTACCGGACAAAACCGGATTTCCAAAAGTGTCCGCGTAGACAAAAATCACAGTAATAGGCTATTGCTATTAATAATAGCCAATGAATAACTACACGTATGTTAAACTGAATTTCAGACTGGAACTACCCCAATCCTTGTGGCCACGGCCGTTGCCGCTCGAGGTCTCGACATCCCGAACGTACGTCACGTGATCAACTTTGATCTTCCATCGGAAATCGACGAATACGTCCATCGGATTGGTCGAACCGGTCGTGCCGGAAATACCGGTTGGTCCACTGCATTTTACAATAACAAAAATTCCAAAATTGCCGAGGGGATTATTAACCTGCTGACCGAGGCGAAGCAAGATATCCCACCCAAAATGAGAGATATTGCAAGAATGTACCGAGACTCGTACCGCCCAGGCAGGCCTACCGGCGGCCCCGGAGGTCGAGGAGGTGGAAGAACTTCCGCGTTCTCTTCGGTCGATTTTAGATTGGCAGGAAATCAAGAACCGGTAAGTTTTTGTCAAAGGGACAATTTAATCATAACCTTTAACTTATAAATAGGCAGCGCACCGTGCAAAAATAAGTTTAAATTTGATTCGGATTTTTTGTCGCACTTTTTAGCCAACTTTACGATTTTTGCACATTTTATTATAATTTAATACTAAAACCGTTCCGAAATGAACAGCGTGAGTCTTTTCGAATTCTCCTCTTTTTTACCCAGGCGGCTAGACAGCCAAAATTGCCTATACTTTGCTTCAGATTTTGGCTGCCTAGCCGTCTGGGTATAAAAGTGGAGAATTCGAAAATACTCACGCTGTAAGCTTTATCGATACTTGTGGACATGTTTAAACATATTAAAAATATTTTAATAATTACTTTCAAAAAAGTCGGTTTAATTAAGACATATTTTTGGCAGCAATTGCATTACGATCTGACGAGTTGGAAATTTAAGCTCTCTACCGACACTTGTGGCCATTTTTGAAATCTTAATTTTCACCGGGTTGGTTTTACAAGGACATACTGTAGTCACATACATTTGGCCAAAATCTACGCCTTTTCATTTTTTCCGGTGTCTTCTTCGTAAAAATATGGGTGAAGAGCTCAAAAAGGTGCTCATCATTTTCCTGTCAAAAATTCGAAAATTTAACACTGGCAAAAGATTTCTAAATCTAAACCTGTCTTTCAAAAAAATCTGTAAAACACCTGCTTTTCAGAAAATGTTGACCAAAGAGCAAAAAAAAGGTCTTCATCGTTTTATAGCCAAAATAAATTTTTTACTACTGTGGTTCTTGTCTAAGCGGACAAAACCTACGCCTTTTTTTGAAATCCCTCGAAAACCTAAATCTAAGCGGACAAAAAATCGGATTTTTTCGAAACGTTTAAAAAAATTTCAAGCTTTTATTTTAACAATTTTTAAATAGTTATTCTTGAACGGCAGTGCGGCGGAGTGGTTAAGAGCTCCTGTCAAAAGATATTTTTCATGCCCTAGCCCTTGGCTTCGAATCTTGGGGTAACCAAATATTTTTATACTACACTTAACCCTTGTGAGCACAGAGCCACAACTGTGGCTCAAGCATACCGAATTTTATAATAGTAATAGAGCTTCTAGAGGAGTTTCTATTTGTTCTGTGCTAGTGTTTGCTGTAATTTGAGTGGATTCCAAAATATAACCTAGGGGGAGATAGATTTTTGGTAAAAAAAATGCTAAAAATCGGTGGTTTTCTGCGATTTCTAGAAAAACTGAAGTGATTTTTGAAAAAAACGCTTCTAGAGGACCTACGTTTATAGGTCATACGGGATATGTCATAATTTGAGCTGATTTCAAAATAAACCCTGGGAGGAGATAGATTTGAAATTTGGTCGAGGGACACCTTGTACTGGTAACGTATCTCAGAGTGTATCGGAACAAAAAGTCATTGACCAATGGTTTTGACAAGATTAAGGGTAGATCTACAACATGGCTAATCTTAATTGTCCCATAGTTTCTCTGTTAGGCTGATTTCTCATCCAGAAAAGTCAATTCCAGCGACCAGTACCCTCTTAAATCATCCAAAAAATGGGATCGTAGAATCTTTTCTTTCAAACACAAATGTGTAATTTATAATTATAAAGAATTTCGATCCGGTTCAAATAAAATAATTTTTTTTTCGAATGTTTGGTTCCAGTATTACGGGGAATTGATTTATTAGGATTTTTCGCCTGTGTAAATATAAACAAAAACTTCTTATTTAAGTTTTTGGCAGTAGTTCTTTTTTTTTATAAGGTTCACCAGTGTCTACAGCGAATTTGGCTTCAATTTTAAACTCCCTAGTGCCCTCTAGGGGTGATTTAGAGCCGATTAAGTCTAAGCGGACAAAACCGGATTTTGCAAAGTGTCCGCTTAGACAAGGACCACAGTATTTATAATTGGCTTCCGAAAATTTTGAACAAAAATTACGATAATATGACACGAAAGCAATAGGGAAAAATCTATTCTTATAGACGAAAACCACAGAAGCTGTAGTAATTGCAGTACTATCTAAAAGTTGATAATTTTAAAATGTTAGCCGTTGTCCTACAGAGGCCGTTGTCCCACAAAAGGCCGTTGTCCAAAAAAGGCCGTTCTACGGTATCCCCTCTACCGCCAGTTGTGGCCATTTTTGATCCTACCTATAACGAACCCTATTTTAGGAAACACCTGCCGTGAAAATTTCGAACGAAGATCAAGGTACGAACGCCCGAAAAATCGTCGAGATGAGTGACGATGATGCCTGGGGCAGCGACTAGACTATGAAAATTTTGACCATTTTTAAACTGTGCTATTAAGTAGTAACATAAGGGAAGTTTTCCCAACTGAAATTTTCAGGTAATTTTGAAAAAAGCTAGAAAAGGTCTGTTGGGAAAGCTTGTCCAAATATATCCCTAGTTTTTATTATCTGTACACGCACACTTTTTAAGCAACCTCCTCCAACGTTCTCGCTTTTGGGAAAACACTGACCAGGGTGAGCACCGGGAATCCCACTGGCCTAACTAAAAGCTTTCATGAAGGGTTTAGGGGGGTTATCTTGACCAAAGCAAAAATTCCTATTATCTGTTTTTTAAGGTGCGTCAGGATTTTTTAAGATAAACCAGATTTAATTCTGAATATCTAAGAAGATTTTGACCGGTCTAAAATATATTTTTCTATCTAAGAAAAAGATAGATTAGGTGCCTCTGGGTTTTATCTAAAGCGAGAATGACCTGGACGTCATTACACCCCAAGCTCTCAGTGGTGATATTTGATTTAAACACAAACTTCAACGCTTAGACGTTAAATCACATGTGTTTATATATTAATAATTAATTAATATTATTATGGGAACTTTGCAATAAAACAAGATTTTTTTAAAAAAATCACCTAGTTTTCAAGATACTGAAAGCATTTTTTTTTGCAGTTGGTTTCCCAGCTTGTTTTGCAAAAAAAAATCTTGAGAACTGCCACGGTGAAGAATTTTTCGAAAATTGTGTATTCTTCAAAGTTTCCTAACGCTTTGCCTCTAAACGAAACATCTGTGAACTTTTTAAATTTGGTGAAAATTGTCCATAAATCTTAACGATATAAATAAATTTAAATGTTAGTTCTAGAAAGTTTTGGCTGTTTTGTGACTTAAAAAATTTATAGCTCACTTTGTCTGTCCAGTTTTCGATTATATTTTCTAAAAGTGCTAAAATTGAAAAGTTCAGCACTTTTAGGCAATATGGAATGAAACATTAACGAACTGGGACGAACAACGTAAACGATCGATTTTCTTAGTCAAAAATTTGAACATTTTTCGACAACTTTATCATATTCTAGAGATTTTGGAAATTTTGATTTCTTTGAAAAACTTTACAGTGTTAATTTCGAATCATAGTGCCCAAGGAGAGTTTGAACTGTTCCTTCCTTTTTATAAGGCCAAGATTCGTTAATGTTTCCGATTTTTAAAATCGGAACCATCAAAAAACATTAGAATGAAGTTTAATCCTCATTTCTGCCCTGTCATTTCAACTTATAAGAAATCTGAGTTTATGTCCTTATTTTATTAAGGCCATTCCGGATTTTTTTCACGAAAATTCTCAAATGTTGTCCCTAAAGTCCAAAAATTTTGAATCCTTAAAAAATTAATTAAAGAAAAATTGGCCAAGTGACTTTAAAAGGACAGGAAAGCTCATTTGACCTGTCCTTTTAACGGCACCCTACTGTAGCGTAAATTTACTAATGCCCTTACATAGTAAAGGTTTCAAATTTATAATATTTTTGACAATTTATATATTTTTGTATAGATCTTTGAAATGAGACTATTTATCAAATAGTTTTTTATGTTAAATAATTCGAGAAGTTTAAAAAACTCAATTTTTCCATATACAGTAAAACAATTTTGAGGAGAAATAAAAAGACTATAAAAATTACTTGGAAAGAAAATTTTCTCATATCAAAAAGATCCCGGAAAACTTTATCTATTTTTTTCAATCAGGAAAGATAAAAGATAGATTAGGTTTCTCGGGAGCTTATTAGATATTTTTGAACTTTTTTCTATCTTTTTGGCGCATTCTCCTGTATTTCATACTTTTTGTTAAAAATCGATCATCGGCAATTCCTTTATTTTTTTACTGTATACGATCTTGAAAATGTTAAGTTTTTGAAGATTTTTTTTGGAAATTTTGGCTTGTCAGTTTTTAACTTCTAGAGCTCCGATACTAGCCAAGCTGGACAAAAATTTTAAATTAATTTTGAACCAAATAAAACTAGACATATAGAAATAATTAGTTTTTAAATGAATTACTGCAGGAGAGCAGGGCCGCAAACATCGCAGAATTTCACCGAGGGATACAGCAGATTTTCTATATAAGGACGCATATTTTTCAAAGGTTTAACACGTCACTATCCTCTCTGACGTCACAGATATGACGCCAAGTAAAATAGCAGACACAAGTATTATCGTCGATACTTCGAGGCAATTCTTTTCGCAATTACCGCGTCTTTTTTTCATAATTTGACACCTTTGTTATTAGCAATTTTTTAATTATTTTCTTTTTCTGAAATTTTGACCGTAATATATGAAAAGTACATTCAATTTAATTTATTAATTTGAAACAAAGAATTTAACTGTAGCAGTTTTTATTGCAGACATAATAAAAGGGTGAGAAGGCAAATTCACAGTATTTGGGGGCGTTTAANAAATTTTGATCCCTTATATTCTAGAATCAAGAAAATGTAAAAATTCCAAACTGAAACAAAATTTTCTCGAAAACGATTCGATACATTTTTTTTTAAATTTTATATAATACGTGCAAACATGTCTTCTCAATTTCCAGCGGAAAACTTTTTTTTAAACATCGCTCCTAGTAATAGAAAATTGCTTTTTGGTTCAGCCGGAAGTCAATTTTTGGAGTTTCTAGAAATTTATTTTTATCCGATTGTACCGAAAGTACCCTCAAATTGAAGCTACTGCAAAACTGAAGTAAAAAGGTGCCACTCACTTTTACTTATTTTTAAAATTTTTCATTAAAATTGAGGTTTATGTATTTTTTCTCAAAAAAATACTTAAAAAAAATCTGAAAAAAATCGAAAATTTTGAGAAAAATCTCGAATTTTTTTTTATGATAAGAGCAGAAATGCATTTTGTGGCCTTCTTGAGGCTATTTGGTGCAGTTATTATGTCCCTAACCTGAATTAAAAAACCGTTGAGTACCCCCTTAAAGTAAGGCTCATTAGGTGTTGATTTTGTTACTGCTTTTTTAAATTGTCAATTAGGTCGTTTTTTTTATCGGTTGGCCCATTGTCATTTCGACTGAGAGAACTAGACATGATAGCGACAAATGGTTTTCTGCATGTGAAACCTTGGAAAAAAAGATGCGGTAGAAAATTTCGTTGGTTTCCTAGGTTAATCGTGACCGGAAATCAGTCATTGAAATTGCTCAAAATGACCTAAAAAACGATTTTTTGCGAATTTCCGGTAAGCCGGTAATCATCGGAGAAAAAGAAAAAAATTCCTGCGTTCCAAATTCGATTAAGACTCAGATGCAAAAAACCGTTTGTCGCTATCTAGTCTAGTTCTCTCAGAACAGATACGGTATCTGAGATACCCCTTAGGTGGGCCTACCGATAAAAAAAAGCGACCTTAATATTTTTCCTTCGCGTTTTATTTTGGCGTGTCGCTCTATAAGGACATTATGAACAAGAAACAACAATATGCCTTTTTTCGAAAATATTAAGGTTAGGAGGGTAAATAAAAAAAAATCGAGATTTTTGAAAAATAAGGACACTTGTGGCAAAATCTCAACTGTCCTTATGAACATTAATCACAGTTTTTTTTTAGCGAAACCAGCAATCGGAGCGAATGTTCTCGAAAAGGTTGATCCGATTAAAGAAATTCCAATTGTATCCGAGAGTCAATAAGTTGATACGCGACAACATTATAATTTGAAACCGATCCAATTACCGGTAATAAGCCAAAACACCGGTAAATTGTCGGTTTGTAGAGAACTGACGCAGATAAGCATTCGAGAATATAGTTGTAGGAGTAACTTTTGAAGAGGAATTTTTTGGCACTTTTAGGTTTGACACCAGACATCACATGGTGGAGTAAAGAGCACTTTTTTCTATTTTGAGACTGGTATGTCATAAAGACCTACAAATATACATATCCGGGTAACTTTTGAAGAGAAATTTTTTGTTGGCATTTTTGGTGAACCGGTTGACCAGGAAAAAAACAAAATTTTGGGTGCCACAAATTTACTTACACATAGCAGAAAACCGTTTGTTGATATCTGGTATGGTCTTCGAGAAAAATGACAGAGTAGGGTGGGTGGAGTTAAACAAAAAGCTACCTAAGTTCATTTTCAGGTCAACATAACATTTCAGCTTCAACAAACAATAAATGTTGTGTACACCAGGTGGTGTCTGGTATCAAAATTAATATCGCCAATTTTTTTTTAAAAGTTACCCGGATGAGTAATTCTAAGGTCCACATAACATACCAGTCTCAAAATAGAAAAAGAGCTCTTAACACCACCAGGTGGTGTCTAGTGTCAAAACAAAAACGCCAAAAAATCAATTAATTTCTCAAAATACTAAAAGTGCTCTTTACTCCACCATGTGGTCTCCGGTGTCAAAACGAAAAATGCTAAAAAATTCCTCTTCAAAAGTTACTCCTACAACTATAATTTCGAATGCTTATCTGCGTCAGTTCTCTACAAACCGACAATTTACAAGTGTTTTGGCTTATTACCGGTTAACCGGTGATTGGATCGGTTTCAAATTATTTGGTTGTCGCGTATCAACTTATTGACTCTTAGATACAATTGGAATTTCCTGAATCGGATGAACCGTTTTCGAGAACATTCGCTCCGATTGCTGGTTTCGCTAAAAAAAACTCCGCTAGTGGAAAATTTCAAATTATTCATTTTTGTCAGGAAAAGCCGCTTTTCGAAGTTTCTTTAGGAGGATTTTTCAGAAAAATATGTTGTTTAACTTTTTTGCGGTTTTCACCTTATCCGTAAATGAGATGATTTCTTGCGTAATAAATTTAATGTCGAACAATTGTGCTTCTGTGCAGAATTTGCATGCATTCATCAAAGTTGAAAGCTACTCCGTTCATGTCATAGAAATCGTAGTCAATGCATTCATTCTCATCCGACGGATAAATCGAATATTCGCTCCCTACAAAACAATTTTAAAAATAATCAAATTTCTCACAGCGTTGCAGGCCAAAAATTAACAGAAAAACTTATTAAATGATTTATCATAAAATCCAAGACAGCTAATTTGATAGTAACGGTCGTGTTTATTCATAAGGACTAAACAGACGAAAGTTGGTCGATACCTACGTTATTTTAAAACTGCAAAAAACGCGGAATTTTCTCGCAATTTTTTTGTTATAACCATGTTAAAAAAAATATTTTGATACTTTTCTTGAAATTTAAGTTTTTTTGAAAAAACAATCTTTAAAATATTTAGCTTGTATTTTTTGCTCTTTATAGTCATTTTGTTCATTTTTTAAAGAATAATTCGTTAAGACAAAATTCGGCTGTTTTTTAGAAATCCTGAAAATTTCGATATTTGTTGAAATTTTTAAATATTATTCGATTTTTTTATTAAGTCAAAACGGGCTAAATCAGAGACATTCTGAAAATGATACCAGTTGTCAAATTTCAGTAACACATAAATTTGTTTTCTACTTTTTGCTGGTGGTCGGTGCTATTAGACAGATCCGGATATGGGCGCTTGATGAAAAACTTTTGACTAGGGCTTTTCAGCCCACACCTTTCAGGTTAAGCAAAAGGTGTTAAGGGATATATATTTCCTTCAATATACCATCAAAGTTATGTTTTACAATCTAGGGCCTAGATTCTAGGCAACTTTTGTAATTTTCGTATTATTGTTTTTTACAAAATTTTGAGTTCGAATTTAACTTTTCGAATTCGTCAAATTTTGAGATAGTTTTGGAACTTTTACTTTTCGATTAGGTGACCACATATATTCGTCATATATGCTCTTTAAAAAATGAACTGACATTTTTTTGGCATTTTTGGTCGAAAATATTGGGAAATATTTTAAAAATTTTCCTCATGTCTTGTTCAAAATTTTTCGAACTTATTTTTCTGGAATTATCTTTCATTCGGAAAAGTTTTTATCCGAAAATTTCGAAGTGGGAAAAAGTTTACCATCAAGAGAAAGAAAATTGAAAAAAGTGCAAATCTGTCAAATTGCACCGACCCGCGAAGGGAGTATAGGCTATACCGTATAGGTCGCTGGTTTCATAAGGTCTCACAGGCATTTTAACTGTTTCTAATTGATTGTGGGTGGTTTAAAATTGCACTACCGATCAAATAATCAAAGAAAAATTTCTTCACGTTTTTTCGATTTTTTCTTAGTCAAAATCAACTTGAAACATTACGTTTGTGCACATTTAGCACGCAAGCTAAAGTCTACAAACTGACTAATCTCAATAATATCCTCAAAGCCCAGGTTGGCTTATTTTTTATCTAAAAAATTCATTTCCAGCGACCTGTACCCTCTAAGCTTTGCAAATACAGTGGGTTACCACAAATATATTTGATCAGAATTTGGCTAAGTTCAAAGCTTATTGTCTAAAGTTTTGTGGTAAATGAGTAAATTTGTCGCCCACTCCCTTATTAAGTTCAAAGGACTCAAAGATCAGGGGGTGGTCGTCGCAAAATGAGGCTCTAGAAACAAATTTTCTAAATTTTATTTTTATGCCTTTTTTATGACAATATGGAAAATTACAAGCATTTTGGTACACGTTTTATTTTGATACATGGCTAGGAAAGCACTTTTTGATGGGTTCAAAAATATTTCGTATGAAAAAAATTGAAATTTCTTGAAGTTTGGAAATTTAAAACACGATTTACAGAAAAACGAGTCAGCTGCACATTTATCTGGGTTTCGAATGTGTGACTTTTAAATCCAAGGAGGAGATACATTTTGATTTAGACCCCTAAACAAGGGTCAAAATACAGTTTTTTAATGATACTGACAGCAAATTCAAGAATTTTCAAAAAAAACTCAACTTGGTGTTTTGCTCACGTTCTGTCCGGAAGAGATACATTTTGAAAAAATAATTCCGTTATTTTTGTAAGCACGTTTCTGATTGGACGATCCATCCGTCACTTTTGATTTATATTTAGGATGCAAGATTTTTGTTCAAATATATCAGATAGAGGTAATGTTTGATCCGACGATTTGTACTTTTGTTACAATTTGTCAATGAAAACCCCATTTTTGCCTTAAAATGCGACGACCACCCCCTAAAAAGTGGCGCAGTCATATACGGTGTTACAGAATTTCAGCATTGAAATCAAACGATATTTATGGCGGAACTTTTTCAGTGCCTTCGACGGTTCATGATCGCATAGATAAACTTGTCAAAAAATTTATCATGAACATATTTGAGATTATTGAAATTAGTTAATGATTATAACATAAGAAGGTTTCATATTATGACTAACGTCCCTTAATTCTTGTTCGCTCAAAAAAGGTATCATCACAGTGTGGGCAGATGAGGTTAAAAGTAGCATGCGGCCCGCATGATGCGGGGGTTGAAAAAGGTGGAACTGAGCCACTGCCATTTAGGCATCGCCAAATAAGGCCAGTTTATTCAAAAAAATACCTATCTTGACTTTAGTAATAAGATCTATGCATTGATCAAATGTGAAAGTGATCCCATCTGTATCATAAAAGTCAAATTCCAGACATTCAGACTCATTTTTCGGATAATCCGGTAATTGTGTTGTCACCCTAGAACTGGATTCGTTTGTTGTCATCGTAGAACTTTGTGGAATGAATGCTATGCCAGGGATCGGCACAGAGCTAAAACGATCTTATTTGAATTTAGGCCCTTAAATATTAATGCGATCTGAAGATTGCCGATCCCTGCTCTATGCATTCATCATAGCTGAAAAGCACTCCGTCAGTGTCATAAAAGTCATATTCTTGACATTCTTTCTTACTAAGAGGATTGTTCTTAAATTCTGAATAAATTTAATTTACAGCGACAGATAAACTTGGTATATCCCTTTGTGACCTTTTGATTAATCTAATAGATGTGGGTTGAGGGAGCCAATCCTGACACTCCTAAGACTCCTCCTAGCCACTCATGAGGCCGCTTTCTCTTATTTTCAGCTCATATCTATTAGATTAATCAAAGGGTCATAAAGGGATATTTGTTTTCAATTTAAATATAATTACAGTAGTATTACATGTATAGTATTTTTCCAGTTAAAAACTACCAGAAAGGCCCGTAATAGGTATAAATTACGACCTTGGAGAAAGGTTAAAGTGGCCATTTTCAAAATTGTAATTCTAAAGAAATATTTTATTAAATTTTCATCATGGTAAAATTCCGATATCAGACAAACCGGAAGTTAACCATTTTTCAACTTCAGGAGGTATGTCACAAAATAACCTGAGGAATTGAACTAAGTTATAATTTTTTTATTTGATCAAAATTGCTTCAATCGAGATAGTACATTCTTCAATGGTTAAAATTGATCAGTTTTTGAACTAAATCATAAACCAAGTAAATTTTCCGACCTACCAATCGCGGGAATAAGATCTTTGCAGTCGTCAAATGTGAAAATTATTCCATCTGTATCATAAAAGTCAAATTCCAGACATTCCTGCTCATTTTTTGGATAATCGAGAAATGGTGTTGTTGTTGTAAAAGTAAAAATTGGCAGTTTTGTTCTAATTTTTGTCACGGTATCAAAGAGTGGATTTTTTGTCATTCTTGTCACCGTAGACGTTGATGGATTTTTTGTGATTTTTGTCACGGTAGAAAAAGGTGGATTTTTTGTGACCATTTTCACTGTAGAAGTAAGGAGATTTTCCGTGATGGTTGTCACGGTAGAAGTTTTTGGTTTTTGTGTGATAGTTGTCACCGTAGAAGTAGTGGGATTTTTCTTGATTTTTGTCATGGTTGAAATACTAGGTTTTTTTGTGATAGTTGTCACCGAAGAAGTAGTTGCATTTTTCTTGATTTTTGTCACGGTAAAAGTATTTGGCGTTTTTGTGATTGCACGCACCGTAAAAATGGGTGAATTTTCTGTGGTCGTGGTTAAAGTTGATGTTTGAGTTTGTTCTTCGACTCTTCTTGTCGTTGTTTGTACTGTTGTTATATTTATTTTTGGCTTATTTTTCTTCGAAAAAGTTTCTGTTTTATCACAATGATGGATTTCAATTTTGATAAGAAATATGTCAACCGAAAATGACAATAATTTTTTGAAATGTTATAAAAAGATAATAAAATTTCAGTTATTACAGGTAACTTTAATTTTATAAGAACGTATGCAAATTTTTCTTTATTAATCAATTAGTTTGCAAAAATCCTTTATATGAAGAGTCTTATCAAGAGACTTTTTGCGTTGTGAAAAAAGTTTTTTTAGCTCATGAAATCAAACTATGTCGAAGTCACATTTTTTGACTTATGATTTTGTCTGCTCTTTTTGTTTCAGGTGTCATAATTTAAGTTCAAGATCCTACAACCTCTTCAAACTTAAAATGTTCAGTTTTTTTTTGTTGAATTAAAAATCCACCAATATCCATTTTCGAGAATAATGGAATCGCGAAAGCATTTACAATATTTTGATCCGAACCAATTTGTAATGCAAACACCGTTACCACACTTTTCAAGCTTTCCGCAATTTGGTTCATTTTTGCAAGGATCGGTATTGCATTCCATAGCCACTTTTCGTGGCCTTTGGCATTTTTCTGAATAATTTCAATCTGCTGTAACATTTAAATTTTGTGTATTTTCGAGACGGTTCCAATGGGTTTTTTTTAAAGAAAAATTTGCTTTAATTTTAATGATTTCGTTAAGACCATGATTGGCTATATTTTTTCAAGTTACCGCGTGAGACTTGAGATGATATGAGATCATGCTATTAAAGAAAATGTGTCGAATCAAGCTTGAAATCAGTTCAAGCGTCGACAAATCACCTCTTGTCTCGACGTCACTAGAAACTTACGTGGTAAATGTAAGGCATTTAAATATTTTCATGCTCCTGAAAATTTAATTATTTCATGAATTTTAGTCAGCAAGGGCAAATCCCGAAAGCAATCAAAACATATTAATCAGAATTGAAATTAAACAACATTATAACGAAATAATTATACACGAGCAAATCATCAAAAGTTTGATCTACTACCTTTTTTGAAACACTTTTTAAGGGCGTATTGCAGGCCAACTCCACAAGATTTCGAACAAGGACTCCACTCTGTCCATTCTGATTTTCTTTCAATTCCTTTACTGATCGATTGTCTGACATTTCTTTTGGAAATTATACTTTGCTCCACGGTGAATTTCGGTAGTAATTTAGCCGACGATGTATAGCAAACATTTTCCCAACTTTCGCTCAGAATACGACTTTGTTTCTTCCCACGCCTCAGCTTTAAGGAGGGTGATAAAAGCTGTTTGAATCGGTTGGCAGTAAAACTCCAGAAAATTGATATTTTATATGTTTCCCGCAGTTAAACATTTATTTTTAAAATATGATTTGATGTAAATTCGAGTAAAATTAAGAACCAAAAGGGAAATTCGATATTTTTTTTGCTAAAAATTCGTCGAGAAAATCGACAAAACGAATATTTTCCTTCAAAAAAGCCAATTTCGCCAATTTACTCTGAACTTTGTTTTTTCATTTAGAGAAAAAATTGTGAAAAACACAAATTTGATTGCGAACAAGAATATCATTTTTTTGAATAAAATAATTTTTTATTTTCAAAACAAAGAATATTTTGATTATTTGACCTTCTACTATTTTGACCTTTTACTGCCAGCCCGTTTTAATAAAAAATTTAAGTGATAAAGAGAAACAAAATATAATTAACCTTGAGTTAATTTTCTGTCATCGGATTAAATGCACTGTTATTATCAGGTCATAAACCGAGGAACTTAGGTTAATAACCTAAGGTTATTCATATTTTTTGGTAACTATTCACCTTTTGAACGTTATTAATAGCGTGAACTACCCCCTTAAATCGCATACAACACTTTTGATCATCGAACCCATTTTCACCAAATTTTGTGTTCACATTTAGGTGCCCTAAAAATATTGAGGAAAAACATGCTCACCCAAGAAAATATCAGAAAAAAAAAGGAATTGATAAAGTTCACACGAAAAATTCTGAAATTATTGTGTCGGTTGGCGCAAAAATTGGAAAATTTTGATGGTTTTAGGCCTCGAGAGTATTCAGTCGTCAAGATATTTGACTATGGAGTTGTTTTTTATTTCAGCTTTCTAGCTCATTATTCACATTTATCTAGAACATATAAAAACCTTTGTAATTTGCATGGTTATAAAGAGTCACTTGGCAGTGTTGAATTCGTTTAAAAGTGCTGTGATAGCGATCACAAGTGTAGCCATTCGATCTTTTTATTTTTCACTATTTCTTGTCAATTAACTTCAATTGGCAAAAAAATAATTTATATAAAAAGTATAAATTTACAGCATGTATTATTTTTAACCCCGTTATTTTTTCGCTAAATTCACTATTCACTGTATTCAAAAACGAAAATGCTGCTAGACCAATAAACGTGGTTCGTCTCGTTTCAGCAATAAACGAAAAAGTGCAAAAAATAATACATGCTTAAAAATATGTAATTTTGTTGCTCCGGAAAGTATTGATTCTAAAATATTTCTTCTGAAATAAAAAATCTAAAAAGTTTGCTATGAAAGTTTTCTTCGATCTGATGAAAAAATATTGACGGGGAGTTAACCAAACGATGGTTAACGACGCGGTTAATATTAACTTTCGTTTTTATGCCCCTTTTAACTAACCTAGAGTACAAAAAAATAAATAAGAGTTGTCGACACTTTGATCACTACCCTATTATCATACGTTTCGATATCTCTACAAGAAAGTTCTTTCATAATCGGCTCGCATTCTGTGAAATTTGTTTGTTCGATATTAAATATTGTTTTAATTTTTGTCGGAACGACCACTGTTCCGATTTGATTTTGACCCCTGCTCCATAGGCCAAAACCCACTCATCTGACCATTTTTGAGGGCAAGCAGCAATTGAAAATTTAATCACGAAACTCAAAGGGCATTTATACTTATAAACATACGACGACAAAGGTTTTTTTACAAATTTTAACTAAAATTTGTGAAGAAATATATATAGGTGCAGTAAATGATTTACATGACATTTTATGATCACTGTAGTTTTTGTCAATTATAACAAATAAATTTTCCAAAATTGTCCTTCTCAAACTTCAACAAAATCGATTACCGAAAACCAACATGTAGACTTTTTTTCATTTCTGTTGATGTATAAAAAAACTAAAACGAAAGTTTGTTACATTTTCACTTAAGAATTTCAAAATGATATAATATTCTGATTAGGTTGTTATCGGTCTTTTTTGACCCTTGAAAAATTCATAAACACCGTACTAAACTTTATTATAAGTAAATGTTCAATGCGTACTATATCCCTTTATCACTTTTTGGTTAGAATGCGTAGCCACAACGTTAAAATCACACATTAAAAGGAGTAGTGGTTACGCATTCTAACCAAAAAGTGATAAAGGGATATGATTGATTTAATTTCAAAAATAAACATCTGAATTTTCCCCAAATTGTCCTTATAGAAGTTTGTGTCAGTCAGGAGTGTACTAGTGAGGGAGTGAGAGCTGTAGCTTATTCTTTGTGATTTATAAGTAAAAACCCCCTTAGCGCAAATTTCATTGTCTTTCATCAATTTATATTGAAATTTTGAAATAACCAGTCACCGCGAAAATACGAAAGAAATTGTATTGATTCTTCTATTTTCTCTCGATTTCGATCACAAAAAAAAGTAACAAAATATATGATAATTTTTTTTAAATACGATATTTATGCGATATCTCCTCTTTGGTATAAAATCGTTTATGAAAGATCAATATACCAATTCAACTTGACATTCAGAAGTATACACAATTAGAAGAAAGAAAAGAATTTAGCAGCTTTATTTTATGATGAAAATGAATTATTTGACAAACTTTGAATATTTGACCATTTTTGACAAACTTCAAATATTTGACGGTTTTTGGCAAATTTTAGACACAAAAAACAGACTACTCAAGTTAAAAAAATGTAGCGGCCATAAATGCACTGACGTGATTTATCACAATTCATAAAAAATCCGAAATCACGTTGTTAAATTTTGTATTAACTTTATTTTGATCTTAGTAAGTTTGAAAAAAAAATCATATACAGGGGAGGGGGGGACAATATCGCCGAATATGCTAAAATCGCAGAATTTTTGAGATTTATATCTTAAATTACTTTGTGTGCGTCATGAATGACGTCACTTCCAGGATTGAATTTCTCAAATCTACTTAAATCATCTTTTATTTGATTGCGTTTGATGGAGTATTAAATTCTACGAATTTTGGTGATTCACGTAATTCAGACCTATCGTGAAACTCCTTATGAAATAGAAAATTGTTTGACATATGACGTCACGTCCAACGCCTACGCGTTTTTAATTTTTTGAACTAAAAATTTGTTTTTGTTCCCATATCGTCGAAAGTGCTTAATATCGCCAAGTGTGCCAATATCGCCGATTTTTTTCCAAAAAACTTTCGGCGATATTGCGCCCCCCTATACTATGGTATTTAATTAGTTATCTAAAAGCTATAAATTTAGTCTGAAAATGATATAATCAAAGCAAAAAGCAAGAAAAAAGGTACAAGAAAAAATTAAATTATTTGGTTATTATGGCTTGAAGGTGTGTTGTGCAAAAATTGAATGCATTCCAATTTCTGGCCCGTTTAGGATCAAATTTGAAAAATATCATTTATGCCAGGCATAATATGCCTTCGAAGCTCCAAACTGAAAACTTTGCTGGCCATAAATTTTGACACAAATTATGCCACATAATACATGGACACAATCGTCATACAAACAAGAATTTTAATCAACAATCATTTTTTTTTGGCGAACCACTGTCAGCATTTGAACTCATATGCGCTGGATTGTTTTTACACCAGAGACTTTGGTCCAGCAAGGATGGGCGTCCTAGCTAAAATATCTGATCGGTAAAAACCGAGCAGGTCCGATCGAACCAATCAGCTAGATTTTTTCCGATCCGATCACATTATTTTCGAACTCGTGTCCGATCCTATATTCAAAAATTTTGACGCCCGACATATTCTATCCGATTTTCAAAATCTGCTCGGGCGCCCCCCTGGGTCCAGAGTCAATAAAAATTATTTGAACGATATCGATCATGATTCATGATGCATATTGTTATACTCCGACCCTTTTCTTACATTAGTTAACCTTTCTCACCGATATTTTAGCTATTTTGAAGATATTTTACATTATTGATAAAAAAATCGGATTTTTACGGTATCGATCAAATTAAAAATAAAGGGGTTCTCGTTCTTCATGTTGATTTCTAGACTGAAAAGATTATAATAAGCAGGTTTTGACAGTTATTTGCATAAGACGTTGAAAATTTTCTAGGTCAGCGATTTAAGGGGGTATACGGACTCTGAATTTAATAAACGGCCTTAGAGCAATTAAAAATGCTCCAAATTGATACGGGGTGATTAATAAGTTGGTACTAAGAAACCCAATCATCAAAAAAAAAATTGCGAAATTTCGCATTTTTTTTCGATTTTTTTCTAAGTAATTTTAAAAAGATGAAAGTTACAAAAATAGACGTTTGCTCAAATTGACCACCTACAATTCAAAATAACGTCGACTTGACGGTAGCCCAACTTTCTCATCAGTGTAACACTGGCTTTCTTTTGAGCCTACGTTTCGAAATAAATCGAAGCACTTTTTTTTCGGAAATTTTTTGGAAAAATGAAACCAAAATAAATCATATTTCAAGGTTTTACGCTCGACAACTTGCCAAAAAAGCTCTTTATAATCTCTTTAAAATTTCCCGAGAATAACTTGATAAAAAATTTTGAGCTATTTTGCAAACATATCCTCGGGAGGAGATAGATTTTGAAGTCTTGCAACGTTAAAAAATCGTCGGTTATTTGGCGTTCTAGAATTGTCAGTCGCCGGATCGAAAATAGCTCTCATAAAAAATTTTACTATACTTACCGTTACGTGATCTTGTGGAAATTGAGCTCAATGGATATACCGTCCTGAGAAAAATAGTTTTTGAAATTTGAAAATTCACCTTGTTACGATACTGTACCTATTGGTTGTAATGGTCAAAAAATAATTGTGATGTATTTTTCGCCAAAGATCAAGGATATGATCTTACAAATTAGCATTTTTCGTTTTTCTTCATGGACTCCTAGTTTTTCAGTATACTTTCAACCTAGAAAATGTCCCCAAATCAGAGTCGTATACCCCTTAAACTGATTAATAAACTTTTTGATTCTGATTTGTAAACATCTTCGTCATAAACCAAAAAATAAAGTAATTTGGAATGAAGAGTGGCAGCAAAACAAAAAGTGAATAGGCTGTACAAATAACAAACCAATATATTCGCATAGAACGCCAAGAATCGCTAAAATTAGGGTTTTAAATTTGTTATTCAAATTGTACGTAATTGCATACTTTTTAGGACTATGAAGCAAGTTCACACATTTCAAGCTCTAGATTACTGAAAATATTTGCGCAAAATTAAAAAAAGTTTTTAACTATCAAATTAACGAATAAAATATCACATAAATTGACAAGAAAATAAAAAGAAATTCCAATTCGGCATCTGGTGGCAAGGAAAAAAATTGTTAACCTTTAAAGGCTTCAAGCCGATTTATAGGCTCGACTTTAAGCGCTTATTACGAGAAAAGAAAAAGTGCTTGCACTTATTGTATTATTTGTCCTCGAGATAAGTATAGACTTAAACTTTAAAGTATGTAATTCCACATTTTGCTTTATAACCTTATAAAAAAAACATTTACAATTGAGCTTCAACCTAGCATATCATTGTGAGAAAATGGGAGACGTACAAAACAAAATAAATAATGGAAAAGATTAATAATGAATATTTCTAACAGTGACTTCTCAGAAATAACCTCGCAATTTTCGGTCTTTAATCTACAGGTTTTTCCAAAAAAAAACCTTAAGCTACGCAATTTATCGAATCACTTTTAAATAAATAAAAATTTACTTAGAGCTGTCAGGACAAAAATTTAAATACAGTAGTTTCAGAAAATTTTTGCCTTAAAAGTAAATCATTTAGAAGAACTGCAATTTCTGGTCTTTAATCTGGTCTCTTATGGATGTGGGGACGATAATTGGGCTCTTTTTTTGACATTTTCAAGCAAGTTCTGAGAAACCTGGCTTCAGAAATAATTAATATTTCTTCCTAATACGTAGTAAAAACTCTTAAGGAAGTTGCAAGTACTATTCAGAGCATCTGATACCTCAACCTATGCTCAGAAAATGGTTTTAGTAGGCTTCTCTAAAAGTACTGAAAACCTACTCCTCATTCATTTCTCATCATTTTACCTTTTATTTGGAATTTGAACTTCAAATATAAATGCGCATCTCCGAGCGGTAGAAAATTGTTAAAAATTTGCCCTATTGGCAACACAGCTATTTGGGAGCCTCACGCAAAAGCCTACTCCTCCTTGAAAATATATGGAAAATTTTTAATTTGTACATCAAACTTCACCGCAAAGCCTGGATTAAGGTCCGAACGGTACCTTTTTCCAATTTTCTCTTCAAAGTCTCAGAAACGACTTGTGAATTTCTAGTTGTTGCTGAAATTCTGAACTATAAATTTTCTAAAACCTACTTTTTTGAAAAAATTCAAAATTCAGAAAAATCCTGGGAGTTGAAAACTCAGTGACAAATTTCTCTACAAATAGGGCAATCAAAAAAGTTATCTGAAAATTTCAATTATCGTCACCCTTAATTTACCTTTAATTTCACTCCCGAAAACCCGACTTTTCTTGAAAAAATCTCAAAACCAAAAAAAATCTTATATGGAAAAAAACTTGGCAGAAAATTCTCTACAAAATAGGTGTATCAAAAAGTATTATACTTGAAGCTGAGATATCGTCCCACAACCTTTAATCTAAATTGTTTTTGAAATGGTCCGGAGCCTCCCAAGGGTTAAATTAAACTTTATATTTTAGAAAATAGTACTGAAAATTAATGCAAAAATCTGCAGACAAATTGACCGAATTAATTTATTTTATTGTAATTAATAAAAATAAATTTAGTATACTTAATTTAGTAACGAGTTGGAATAAAAAATTTGAAAGTAAAAAATGGGTGCACCAACTAACCAATTATGGAAACCCACTATCGCAAAAAAGAATGGTTTCCATAAATGTTTTCTATAAATGGTTTCAATAAATGGTTTCCATAAATGGTTATGGGTTTCCATTACAAGATAATGGGTTCCCATTACATGGTAATTTTTGGCAAAATTTGAAAAATTGTTTTCAGCCGAAAAATTTTGATTTTTTTGCTAAATTACATGTTCAGTGATCAATTATAGGGCAGCCGAAATCAACAAACTTTTTAAAAGAGTTTTGAGCAAATTAAAAACCAAAAACAGAGTTTATTTTACTCAAACATGCCGTGTTTTTTCAAAAATTGTTTCCATAAATGATAATTCCTTGTTTTATATAAATGGTTTCCATAAATGGTTATGGGTTTCCATTACATGGTAATGATTTTTCATAACAGGGGGTGGTTAGTTGGTGTACTGATTTTATTGGCCCATCCTGTAGAGATTTTTTTCAACAAAACGGTTTAAGGGGGTAGTGTCGCAGAAAAAGAGTTTGGCCCTGAAACTGATATAAGTAAAACCACCCAAAAAAACGATGGTGAGGCCTCGTCGCTTGTCAATCAAATCGGTTCTCCCACCAAGGGCGGCAGAAGTCAAAAAACGAGGTACATTTTCTTCTCCTAATTAAATATCCGAATCCACTCATTCAATGTGTCAAATTTAGCCGATTCTTCTCAATTGAGCAAAAAGATTGTGGTGTTCATTTTCTCATACAATGCGAAACATAATTGTGACATACATTTTTCCAATTATTGTTCAAAAAAATAATAAGTATGCATGATAAATAATGTAAGAAATCTATTTCCAAAATTTGGAAGTGTTTTTGATGGACATAATGTTTTTGATGACATGATAGAAGAAATGTATCCACAATTATTGTTCGCATTCTAATGGAAATAGAATGAGATAGTTAAAACACATTCTGATGAGCCTGTTTTCGAATAATGTACCAACCGGCACAAATACACTTATTCTAAGGTTTATCTACTGTATTTTATAAAAGTCAGACAAAAAACGAAACCACACGATATTTTTCTATAGAATCCGCTCAACTTTGACACATGAACGAAGTTGAAATCGGAATATTAATTAAGGAGAAAATGGTACCCCTTTCACTTTCCGCCCTTTGTGGAAACCATGATGAAAACGACGAGACCATCACCCATCTTTTTTTGGGGTGGTTAGTACTATATCAGTATTTTCAGCCAACTTTTTTGCGGACACTACTTAAAGGTGCGAAAAGTGACCTTTTAGTTCGCGGGTTTCCATGGGAGATAAAATTGCGGTTTTAAAAATAAAATAAGCTCACGCGAAAGCGAAGGGTTTTCTTCATTACTATTTTTGGTAACGTTATTGGAGGTACCGGCTGGTCAGAATCAACCAGTAAAGTATAGTTTCCGGTACCGGAAGTCATATTCCAAAGATTTGAATGTACCAAAAAATGCACAATTATCGGTTTTTCTGGAGACGGAACTATAAACTAGGGGTCAACGGTGACCGCCAAGTGCCGGTGGAGAAATTTATATCATGCTAAAATATCTCTTTCGGTTCGATTCTCATCAAGTCAAAGATAGTACTTAATTGATTTAAATTTGATAAGACTTCTCAACGTTGGGTGGGAAATGCGATAAAGTTGTATTGTATCGTTTGAACTTAGCCCACTTAAAAGATGCACATGATAATTTTTGACACGAAGACAAAAAAATGACAAAAAATCAGCTGACAAGTGTCATCGAGTTCCAATTTTTTTCGAATTTCAAAAAGATGTTTTTACAGATGTACCTCAGTGAGTAATATTTTGATATAGACTATTTGAAATAATAAATTTCGAAACTCAAAAATGGCTATCGATGTTTTCTTGTAAATAATTTTTTTCTGGTCATTTTAAGACTCGGGATTTTTTGGTTTTGAGATTTAAAAAAAACGGTTCAAAGGTGCGAAAAGTGACTTGTTAGTCCTCGGGTTCTCACGGGAGTTGAAATAGCGGTATCACAAATAAAATAAGCTGACTCGACAGCAAATGGTTTTCTCTCATAAGTGACCGCAAGGTGGCGTCATAGGGAAATTTATATCCGGATCGAAAACCGACAGTGGTATTTTCCCATAATACAAATTCCTTTTTAGTGGCGCTTTGTGGTCACTTATGACCCCTAGTTCATAATACAGTTTCCAAAAAAACAATAATCGCGCATCTTTTGATACATGTTAATAATTAAAATATCACTTCCGGTACCGGAAGCTATACCTTACCGATTAATTTTGACCCAAAGAAATCCTTTCGATTTTTTTGAAAAAATCTCATAACTTAAAAAAAATCCTGGGTCTGAAAATGACCAGAAAAAATTCTCTGCAAGAATCTTGTAACAAGATAGCTTAAAAACATCGATACCCATTTTCGAGTTCTGAAATTTTATTATTTCAAATCGTCATAATCATGTAAGCATCCTCATAATTCAATGCGCTTCATTTGATTATACTCATGGCAACTCTAGTCTATTGTTCTGTAAAAAAATTTGCCGTAAACAAGAAAATCAACGTCGCGATGGTAGTGTTTAAGAATCTTACCCAGAAACGTCAGCTTTATACAATTTCTTTGATTTGTGAGGTTTTCCAGTTGCTTTTCCATTAGCTTTATCGGCTAAGTGATTCGCCTCCGCCATCATTTCCATTTCTTCCTTTTCAGATGGACCGAAAATACTTTCACCTCTCATCAGTTTCGGAGTCGTGAGATTTGGACTACGAGAATTTGGAGAACGGCAATTTGAGAGATTACTTCGTGAATTTGAAAAGCTTTTTTCTAATTTTGGGGACAAATTCTTCGGCGAAGGACTATTGAAATTTTTATTGGACTAGTTATAGGCTATAACTTATAGGCTATAAATTATAGTCAACAATTTTCAGGGCCTGCAGATATCTTTCGATTCATAATAAATACAGTATGTCACGTTTTTGCTTTCTTTTTTCCAATTTGCATAAATCTGAATTCCACCGTTTCGATTGGTTTAATCTGGAAAAGACGTAGGTATTTGCCAAAATTGATCGTTCTCAATGGGGGATAGCAAGTTTGAAAATTGGAAAAAAAAGCAAAAAAGTGACATACTGTAGATATTTTCGATATTAAACTGAGTTAAAATTAAGTATGGTCAAAAAACCCAGCTTTCGTTCACTTTTACATCGTCAGATAAACATTTGTAGCCATTATTTACAACTGTTTGCACAAGAATGCTATACGCATAGCAAATTGCAACATTTTTCAAAGCGCTTATTAAAAAAATAAGATTATTTTTCATATTTTATCTCAAAAAATGAAAGTCTTGAAAATGTATGTACATTTTGATTTTTTGACCAAACTGACTATCTGTAAAAAAATTAAAAACCAGTTTTTATTGTTTCTACAGTTCCAACTTCAACCCGATATAAAAAATTCAAAAAGACAATTATTAGCTCCAGTCACTTTCGGGTGGTGTTCAAAATTTCAAAGCTCTAGCGATAGACGTATAAAAAAATTCATGAATATCTTAGTTACTATACCGGATAAATTGGTCAATATCTAGAAACCAAGTAGATATCAAAATCATATAAGCAATTTTCAGAGATTTGTTGTGGCAAAAAATAAAAAAACCTTTTTCAAAAATTTGTACTTGATATATCCTTTCTCCAATCTAAGTGGATCTTGAAAACGACGGTTTCTCTATAGGCTATAGCGCGTGTTCGAATCCCACTTTTTTTTGTCTAAGTGATTGCCTTAAGGGATTACTAAAGTGATTACGCACCAATAAACTTTGACGCTCCCAATATCAAGCACCCTTGTTTATTATCATACCCAAGACAGTCGCGAAGACAAAATTGGTGGAATTCGAACACGCGCCCTCATTTTCAAGCCCTCATTTTCAATAGCCCTCATTTTCAAGATCCACTTAGGCTGGAAAAAGGATATATGCTGAAAATTTTCAAAATATTCCAAAATAAAATTTAACAAAAATGACAAAATAATATATACTTTTTAAAGCAGATTTTTTAAATTTTTTGTTGGGTCTATTTGTCATTTTTGTTACTTCGACTGACTGCAATCTGCCGAGTGTATAGCGGCTATACTTTACCCTCCTTTACTCTCGAGATCATATTTTTGTCATTTTTTTCCGTTAAATTTTTATATTAAACTTACTTCAAGCTATTCATACTGATTTCATTCACTTCCAGACTATTGAATCTTTCTAGAATGTTGGTCAAATACATTTCTTGCGAAGTTATTCGAAACAACTTTTTTGTCCTAATTAATTTTGGTCGGGAAATATTTTCAGACATTTCACAAAAAAAGTTTTAGTATCTTTTTCTTTAAAAAAAAACACCTTGAATTTTTAATAAAGACATCTTATTTGATACTGAGGACATAAAAATATTCTCGTATCTGAATTTAAGCATAAGCGATCGGTATGTGAATTGTACAGATTTAACCGATTTTGCTATTTAATGCATTTGTAACATTTCACTTCGACATCAACCAGTTATATCTATCACGGTGCTCGCTGGGCTTTTTAGCCACTTTTTATTCAGAACTTTTTAATAATTCGGCTTCTTAAAACGACACATCTGATTGAATATTTTGGTAGCTCAAGTTGAGCACAAATTGAAAGGAAAAAATAAATTTGAACAAAAGGTCCGAATCAGACCATTGTTTCCTTTTTTTAAAACAAAAACTAATAATTAAGCAAGTAATCTCTCAGTTGTTTTAGTAATCTCAAAAAAAATTAAAAATGGTCCGATTCGGACCAATTTTTATTAATTTTATTATTTACTTAATATTTCGTTTTCGAAAGCCGAATTATATAAATATTTTGGCTTAAAAAGTGACTAAAAAGACCAAGCAAGTACATTAATAGATATATCTTCCACAAACGCTCGACGGACGAATCTGATACAACTTTTTTTTCTCAAATATTGTTCATTGATCTACCTAATTTTTAGCTAATTTTTAGCTAATTTTTAGGATTTTTAAAATAACTGGAACGTTTTGAAAAATCAAAATGACGACAGCAATTGAAGACAAAAAAAAAGTATCAGTAACAAATTGAGAGCTTGTCTCGGGTGATATACTCTCCCTTAACCTCCTTTTTTTTATAAGTGCTTTCACCTCGCGTTTTCTATTCTCTGCTTATTAATTCCTCTCCCTTATTTTCCTTTCCTTATGAGTGCTCTGACTTTCCCAAATTCAACTCGAGAGAAGGAGAACTCAAGAAAAAACGCTGAAGCTTTTCATTCGATATTTAAACTCTTGCTTTTATCACCTTCTCTATCCCTTTTCATAGCAAAAAATTGGCTAAATTTGGTGATATAGATTGAAAATTGCCAAAAACGCATCCCTTTTGGAAGCCTTATTATGAGAAACAAATTTTATAAAATAAATCCTTGAAATTTAAAAAAAAAAAATGGTTCAGAAATCTTACAATAAATTGGTTATTAAAATTTTGAAAAAGAAAAATGGAACAACAAGCTCTCAAAAACTTTTTTCTTCTGTCAGTTTCTAAAGGGCCTGACATTTACAATCAAAATTATCAAATATTTGACTGAGGTTCATCTTCAGTTTAAATTACCAGTTTGTAGATAAAAATCAGGCTTTCAAAAAATCCATCCTTTTTACGATTTTTCAACCTTATCCACAGATTTTCCCTATTTTTTGTTAAGAAAAAGGATAGAAAAGGGGATAAAAGCCATCTTTTTTGGTAGCCTGATAAAAACCTTAAAATACCCTGCAAAATTTTCCCGATATTTTCCTAATTTTAGTTTTATTTTATAAATATGCCTTAGATGTTTTTTAGTTAAAAACTCTTATTTTGTACTTCAAAACTCTTATTTTGTACTTCAAACAGTCAAAACGAATAAGCAAGCTTTCTCAAAACATGGCCTTTAGCATTTTTTTCTATTTTTTGATGTAGCAAATTATTGAGAAAATTTGGGGTTAGGATGAGAAATTACCGAGAAGGAATCCGTTTTGAAAGCCCCACCTCTAAGCCAAAATGTATGACTTATTTATATGACCCCTTGACCAGTTAAAACCATACTTTTTGGGTAAAGGGGGGAGAGAAAAATGTTTTAATTGGTCAACTTCTGCATTTGTTTATTGTCATATATTGGATTTTGGCTGTGACATGTGACCAGAAGCAGCCTTAATAATAAATATTTCATTTTATTTAAATTGCAATTCCCTGCATTATTGCAAATCAATGTGTGTCAAAAGCCATAAAAATAATAACTAACTACGCCGGGTTTCTTCATAAAGGCGCGGTGACAAAACATTTCAACAACTCAGTAAAATGCAAGTTTTTTTATTTCTGGTAAGTCTGACAATGGCCCAAAATGCACAATATCCACAAGATTTGGGAATCAACGAATATGCTGGATATCACACGCCAAAGAGAAGGAAATTTCAAAAAAAATGATCGTTTTTTTAATCAACTCCAAGGGCCGCACCAGAGGTCGGCACAAATGGATCGGATCGAGAAACTCGATCCGATGCTATTTTGTCGCAAAACTCACCGATCCGATTTTTTTCGAATGTGCCGACCCCTTGGGCGCACTTCTGAAATCGTTGAATGCTCATTGGTCTTAAATGCAGTATTTTAGAATAAATTTTATACCATTTTTGCTAATTTTAAAGGCTTTGCAGGAAAATTTACATATCGAATGATCTCTAAGAATTCCACCAAGTTCAGAAATATGTAGAATTTTTGATATATCAAATTAGTAATTTCTTATTTTTGCCTCGTGAGAATACTGAGAATTTCAAAGACTTCAAGTAAGGTAAAATATCACATAATATAAAAATTAAATTTATATTTGAAATGATTTCGTGCTGTCTCAATAAGGAGTATCTGAAAATAAAAGAATTGCTATTGCGAAAAATATTACTTTTCAAGCCTGAAAAAATCTTTGGCTACGGTCAACGTTAGACATGGAACAAGTTGAATTTTTTTTAAATTTTTTATGAGAAGCACAAAATTGAAAAAATGACAAGAAAAACGTTAAGTTTTAATATTTGAGTGTTGTATTTAAAATTTTGGAAACAAATATTCAGTGATGTCGTAGGCTTTTGATACTTTCTCTGACTTTTATGTCTGCTTTTTTTAGGATTAGATGCATTTTCAAATTTTTTTATTTGTCGTCTCAAAATGTACAAAATTTTTAGACGTACTTATAAAAATTCGAAACTTATTTTTGAAAATACAAAAGTTTCAGAGAAAGTCACAATTATCCAGTGATGTACAATCGTTCTCCGGTTGAAAATGAAATTGACGAAACCCAACTAAATGGTCTTCTTAAAATTCTTGAAGAAATTTGGAAGAAGGCAGACTCAAACTCTTTTTTTAACTTAGATTTCCCAAGTGCATATTCGTCCCAAGTCCGTCATGGTCCCAAGTGAATATTGGTCCCAAGTGTGATTTGGTCCCAAGTGCATAATCGTCCCAAGTAGGGGCCTACTATTATATGGATTATAATGTCTGTTTTCTAAATTAATTTCTGTAGATTCAATATCGAACTGCCTTGAATTTTGCTCATTTCCTCACTTTTTACATTAATGAGAAATATTTTATAAGCCAGAAATGAGCCGTATTCAAGATGGCCAAGATTGCTCTGAAAAACCAAAACAATTCTCAAAAAGCAGTTAATTTAACAGTTTTTATTTCAAAATATCAAACCTTATATGTCCTTATAACATAGCGCATTTAAAATTCTGTATCCAATTGATTGAATTATTTAACTGACATCAACCTTATTTATAAAATAAATTGATTAAATAAATCACGAATGGCAAATATTTTTGAAATGACTCACATAATGCTTTAATGATCCGAAAACCCCATTTTTTAAGTTTTTTAAATAATGTGTATTTTTGGACGATTTTGAAAACTCCTTGTATAAAAGTTTTGAACATGCAGAGCAGGCTAGAGTGATGAAATGATTAAATATATATTTTGCACAATGAAAGTTTCCCCTACCCAATATTTTTCTTGGGAGTGGGTGTTTAATGGAGTGGATGCTAAATGGAGAAGATGGTTCTTCGGGTTATGGTATTTAGACTCTAAATTTTAGAGACCGATAGTTAAATTTATAAAACGTGAAATATATCAATTTGAATTTTAAACGGCAAAGAAAATTCATTTATAGCATGAAATTCCAATTTTTATTCGAAATCAGATTATTAACATGGAATTCCGTAAACTAATATGAAAATTAATTTTTTGCATGGACCAATCATTGGTCACCGATGAAATATAAATTTGCTAAAAATTTGAAAAATGTATCAAAATCGGTATTTTTCATGATGTCATGGAATTTTTTGAATTATTATTTAGCGCAAAAAAATATATGGTTATTGGAAGTTTGTAAAATTTTGAATTATATATTATCAATCATTATCTCATTTGTAAATATGGTATTTATACATTTTACACATTTTGTTCGTTTGAAAGATTTAACTATGAACCCGGTATTCAAAGTTCGAAATAAAGTATAATACACTTAGTATTTAAGTATTTGTATGTTTCTGACTCAGTTAATCGTTTTTCGAGTAATTCCGGTTTTTGACCAATTTTGTGAAGTTTTTCTTCGTTTTGTATTTTTTCAACTATCAGTTCAGAGTTTTCGGGCAATTTTCATTCTTTGTGAAATTTACCAAAAACTAAAAACCGCATATTATGAACAATTATTAAGTTTTTCGGTTGATGTATGGAGTAAGTCATCTTTAAAATGCTGAATCTGAAATTTTTGTATATTCATATCCCCTATTCACACTTTTGTGAATAACCCGACCCTACTACTTAAAAAACACTACGCTTCCTAATCAGGGCCGGGAAATTCACAAAAGTTTGAATAGAGAATATGTCTTGAGGCCTAATGAATAAATTCATTATTAATGACTCATCTTTTATACGGCTTAAACCCCCTGACTCATTTGAGTATTGATATTCCCGTGCTACATGAGAGCCACTTTTATGGCTCGACTTTGACCTCATATTATGGGGAAAAAAAGGTGTTAGCGAATTGATTGTTGTCAAGTTATTGAGATTAAGGATAGACTTTAATTTCAATATAATTATATTAAGACAATTGAAATTTTCAGCACTTTATTTTCGTTGTGAAAAAGTGAATTATTTTAAAATGCTACATTTTTTCAAAATTTATGATTTTAAAAGGATTAACTCTCGAAAAACTAAAATGTCAGTCAGAGACCTCAAAACAAAAAACTTAGCTGTGGAAAATTAAGAGTTAATTTACCTAAAAAGTGACTTCCTCCGAAATAACATCTAATTTTCGGTCTCTATAGACCAGGTGTTTGAAGATTTTTTGCAAAAAATCTAGAAAAAAAGAAGAATTAAATATTTTTCGAACGCTATGGGCAATTTCAACCTTGAACTTATTTTTTAATTATTCTTGTCATTTTCGAAAAATAAAAGCCACTTTTATGGGTCAATGGCATTGACTCAATGCATCAGAAGGTTAAGGGTTTTCGAAGCTTGTATTGCTATTAACTTGTATTAATTTTCACTGTACTCGTATTGTATGAGGCTCATATTATGAGCAAAACCATAACAAAAGTACCTCACATAGAGGCTTAGTTTCGACTTTGCAAATTTCATGCTAAAGAGTTGAAAATTTTCTCGGAACTTATTTTTGAAAATACAAAGGCTTATAGAAAGTCGCAATTATCCGATGATGTACGAGCGCTCTCCTGATCAAAAAGCCCTATATGAAACCGCAATCGGAGGATCTGCAGTGGATAATCCTTGCAAAATTTGCATACCAGATATCTTGAACACTATTAAAGCAATTTGGAGAGATTTTTTTGCACGTGGCGTCAACAATGAATAAGAAGGAAAATCACTGGAGGAGCTTTATAATCTCAAATTCTTTGATCAACTGCAAATTCATATTATTAGAATACAAATTTATTTCATGGTTCATGTGAATTGGTTATTTTAAAGAGTATACATGATACCATACATGATACCATATTTTATCTCTTTATTAAACATTTTTATTGGTATCTACTTGTTTCGAATTCACTAATTTATTTTCAAGATTTTTCAGAATAATTAAGTTTTACAAAATAAATCAGACTTCAGAAATTGAGAGTATAGAAAAATGCATGTTACAAATAATTTAGTCAGCTTAAAATGTTTGAAGGAGTATAGAACTGTTTTAAGGCATAAAGGGGGGTAATTTATACATGTGATACAGCGATTTTAAGATTTTGAGGAATCATTTTATCTAAGTTTTGTTAATATCCCGTCCCTGATTAGCAAAAATAGTGTGTTTTTAAGTAGAAGGGCCAAGATATTAACAAAAGTGTGATAAAGGAATATCGTCGTCGACGTATACCGTATACTGCACCTTTGTTTTCAAATGATTTCTTCAGAATTAAGCGGGAAATTTCTTGAATTTGAAATTTTTCATCAGACTATTAAACTCTCAAACTTTATTAAAAAGATTGAAGGTTAACCTTATCTAAATTCAGCTGATAGGTGAGCTTTTTGAAATGCTTTGGTGGCTTTGTGAAACTTTTTTATGCTTCCACTTGTTAATGAACGAAGGCCATCCCTAGCATGTACATCATTAAAATCGACCAATAGAAATAATAGGTTATCAAATTAAAAAAAATTTTGGTCGTCACGTGATCAAAATATAGCGATTTTGTATTTCAATATTTAATTATTTTAAAATAAATGCATAATCGGAAGTTTTTGACTAAACGCTACTAATTAGTAAAATAAACCCAATTTTCATAAAAAAATTTCCGTATCTTAAATTCCGGAAATGAAGACTATGATAGAAAAGAGGGATTCCGCGCGCTTTGAAAACGCGGAAGGGGATTAAGTTGAGTGTTTTTGAGAAAGATTTTGCTCAAGGCAGGAGTGGTCAAAAGGCAGCAGCAGTGAGTTTTTGAGAAAAAATAAGCTAGGCTTTTACCTTCTACCAACTCGGGTCCTGATATTTTATAACTTCGAACATGTTGACTCGAAAACAGCAGGAGTGGTAACTTAAAAGAAAAGTACTGATCAAACAGACAATATCTATATTATTGGTACTAATCAATTGACTGAATCATTAAATTGAATATAATTACACACTAGAAAAATATCAAAAGCACCAGAACTTCAGAACATCAGGAGAAAAATTGAGAAAAAATCGATGACCCATGATAAGAAAAGTCGCCGACCTTCCGACCCGCAGAAATTTTTCTGAAAAAACATAATTTTTTATGTAGTTTAGACTATAAATCGATCATTTTATAATTATTAATTTGTAAATATTTCAAAAATATATAGATATCATC